>JAJFDJ010000111.1:0-106337 GCA_028637755.1 Xylariaceae sp. X170
ATCTATGGTTAATTGCCGTTCATATAAGTAACTTTTCCCCAATTATTTCCGACAATTGCTTCTGTCGAACTGGCCCTAATACCACCTGCCTACATACGTCAAATCTCCACTCCTCATGTCTTCCGGATTCTGTAACAATTCTTACAAGTTACAGGTATGTATGTACTGGTACAATCAGTGGCATGGAAAGGACTTCTCTGCTCGCTGTCAATACTCTTCTGGTCCGTAGCGGCATGGACTTATCCGGGAAGGGACAAGTCTGCGCCGCTATAGGCCAGCTTGGGATTCCTATGCGATCAGCAATGTGACCTCGCAAAACGTTCCTGTTCCGGGTGCACGCCAGCACCAACGCGCGACATGAAACAGTGGTGAGGGAGAAAGACCCATCGCAGCCTCGAATAGGAGCGGAGACTAAACAAGTTCGAAAGAATACGAGGAAGCAGAGAGCTGGGCTACGAGCACTGGAACACACAGAAAAGTTTCTATACTTGAAGGCTGGAGAAGAGCTTGGAAAATCGAGCTCTTATACGGATTACCTACGTCGAGTAGCTCACTGGCCAAGGTTGATCGACTCCATAGGTGAGTTCATGACGGATATAATGCAACGTCCTGTCGCATTGAAATACTGCCTTGCTATTGCACAGGGTCAACGCTGTCTATCGTGTGAAGTTTTTGGTGAAGTGAGCGAAGTGCACGGCAGTTTCATGGCGCAAAAGACAAATGCTAGATACACTTTCAGGGGTAATCGGCTTCTCAACAACACGCCTCAGTCGGTTCATTACGAGAAGCCAGGCGCATACTGTATCATCATGAGACGTGATGCTGGACGTCAACTACTTGAGCTGACCAAAAATCGGAGGCAGTATTACATAGGTAGTATCTCATCATAATCTATTCTCTTTTTATATACCAACAAGAAGCGTCCAAGATCCCGCCAATATATATGTCAAAAGAAGAAGAAGCAACGGTTCTCCAATGCTTTATTAATACATGACATGCCATACATACACCCCGAACCCGAACCCGTCTCAAGTTCTCCAGTCTCAATGCGCTCCCGCACCTTAAAACCGATCGACATCCAGACGTAGATCAAGATACTCCCCGAGCACGGACTCATTACTTCCGTTCCTCGAGTGATTATCCGCCTTCGGATCCCCCATCATCCCATGCTGGCCATGTTTCGTCGCGTGGAAATCCCGACTATGCCTCTCCTCCTGAATCACACCCAGCCCAACCGCCGACGACTCCGTCCCCTCGTCCGAGCTATAATCCGACATCGACCGTGACCTCGACATCTTCTCCCCTCCTCCTCCACCAGCACCACCCTCCCTCGCCTCCGCCTCCATAAGATCACGCAAAATCTCCACCCCCTCAACCCGATCCTCCTCACTCGCAATATCCAACCCCCACGCCTTCAAAAACCCGGCTTCCCCGCGATAATGCTTATGCAACCAATACCGTTCCTTCGCAGTAAGTTTCTGCCTCCTATTCCTCTCCTTCTTCTCCTTCATTTTCGGCTGCTGCACCTGTTTCGGCCTCATAGCCCTCACCTCCTCCTCCGGCGACGCACTCTCCTCGCCCCCCTCAATAACAAACGGGCCCCTCGCCATCGGCTGCTGCTGTTCACGTCCCACACCACCAACCTCCCGACTCACAGGCGTAACAGGACCAGCTGTATGCGCCCTTTGCAACGTCGGTCGCAGATCCGGCGACGTCCGACTCATCATCATGGGGCTCCGCAACGCCTCATGCACGCCTCGCGTCGAAAACGCCTGTTCGCCCTCCATCCGCGACGCTTGCTGTTGCTGACCGCCCCGCCATCCCGCGGACCGCTGCACCTCGGCATGCGACTGCGTCCGGCGCAGATTGAGTTCGGTCGCGGAGGGCGGTGGCGGGGCGCGGATGGGCCGTTTCGCGAGGCGCGGGGGCGCGTGTCGGGACGCTTGGGAGAGGGAGGTTGAGCGTTGCGGGAACTTGGCGGGGCGGAGTTGGGTTTCGGGGATGAGTTCGGCGGTGGGGTTGGCGGTAGGGGAAGAGTTAGCTGGCGGAGGGGAGGCGGCGGCGATTTCGGGGGGTGATTGTGTCAGTTGGTTTATTTGCGTTACGATGTGTTGGGGTGGACTGCGCTGTGTCGCTGCGGCGCGGTATCTGTTTTCTTCGACGGTGTCTGTTGTGGATGGGGTTGCGGTCGTGTTGGGGTTCGCGTTCGATGGTGTCAGGGTCACGCTTGGCATTAGGCCGGAGTTGTTGGAGGCCATGTTGTTGTTGGCGCTGGGCATCATCAAGGTCGTGTTGGGCCTTGTGTTCGCATTCGGCGTCAAGTGCGAGCCCGGCGTCAGATGGGTGCCGGAATTCGCAGGACCCTTTTGCGACTCGTTGTTGTCCTCTGCCATGTCTTCCTGCCATGTTGGAAACCATTGCGTGAGCGGTCTATCGTCCTCCCCCATGGGGACGCCCAGAGATCCGTTTGCAGCCATGTTGGGACGTGTCGGGTTGGACGCCAGGGGGTTGAAGGCCCATTGTGCGGGAGGTCTATCCGTCGGGGTGGAACGACCCGGGGCGGGAGGCAGGCCCAGGAGATCTGTAGCCGTGCCCACGTGCACGCCTCCCAAGTGGACGATTTCGGGTTCAGCAGCAGCAGCGCGCTTGGAGTCGTTGTTGCTTGAACTGACTCGAGGAAAGCCGGTTGTTAGTCAAGACTCTTATTACATGCCAGTGAACAGCTTCGGATGTTCTAACTTGTCGCCACCCTCCCCACGCCAGTCGTTTTACATGGGACACATCATCATGAATCGCATTGCATTGCGCCCAATAAGAAAAGGAGATTGCCGAGAAAGAAGAGACGTGAACATGTTACTTACTTCGAGCTTCCCTTGTTCGAGTTCCATCCCACCCAATTCAGAGCCCTCCGGCTGGGTTCGCGCGTGATGGGCATTGTGAGCAGCGGAAGATACCTCCTATCAGGTAGTAGTGAATAGTAGCTGGGCCACGCGGTCTTATTTTTCTCCAAGACGCCTGTTTCGAGCTGTGGAATGCCGCGTCACTTATTGGCATGGAATCGCAATTATACGACGGGTTGTTAACGCAGAACAGCAAACGAGGAGAATCGTTCCTAGAGGCCGACAATCATTCATGCCCTACGGAATACCTGGGGCTTGCTACCTGGGTAGTCTATGAGTTTTGGGCAAGGCGCGAATACTTATAAATAATCAAAGGACTGTACAAGATCCATCCATCCCGTGGGCCATGGGTGGTTTCATGGGCCAAGGGTCATGGGCTCTGAGTCCACGTACCCATGTTGTCGGCGTATGGGCTGCACAGGCATAGGAACAGGCACCAGGCACAGGCACAGCAGATCTGGCACGGAATACCACCTCACTGTACGGAAACGAGTTGGTAGCAGTGTGAGGGGAGGTACGAGTACTCGTACATAGCCACCTCGCTCTCGGTAGTGTCCGTGTAGCTGGTACTTGTGCCTGGATGCTCCATGGGAGAGTCTCCATGCCATTGAGAGGGAGTCTCCATGGCGCTTACGCTAATCCGTAGTGCTCTGGTGCCTTTGTTTCGTGAAGAAATCCGGCTCGCTGATCCGACAATACCGGCACGGGTGGTATTGGGTCAGTACTGGGCAGGTAGTCTCCATGGCGACAGGGGGTCTTTTTATTGTGCGCTGAACGCGCCCATTTCGATATTGCCCTTGGGCATTGGCATTACGGAAGACTTATATTCTACATCCCAAGTACTTAACAGCTGCACGGACGCCAAAGCAACTCAGATCTGTCCAATTTGCGACAAGTTACGGATTAATCCGTGAGTGCTAAGTGCTGCTAACGCTGGATGGTCAACAAACAGGTTCGACAGGTTTTCGAGCGGTTTCGCCATCGGACTCTGCAGCTAAGAAGCCTGCGTCTCTGGCTACTGTCTGTAAGTATTACTTGCATTGAATCGACCTGCCATGCCCATGCCAAACGAAAGAGAGGTCTGTAGTGTAACTACGCCTCTGTTTGTTGTAGTATAATCTAACACTGCCCGTCTCCTCATTTCATCTATGTATTCGTGCCAACCGCAGCATACGAACAAGAAGTGACCAAGTTACACTACGTACAGTGAAGAAATCCCAAGTCCATGGGTCTCATTTACCCTTTTCGGTCCATTAATAAGGGGCTTCGAAATTTTAGACCGGCAGCGACCTAAAAACGACTTCGCCATCCATTGGCACCGTCGGGATTACGTAGAGCCAGTAAGATCTCGTATGTACGGCGTCGTGATTCGTATCGAGTACCTGTCTGCTACTCCTGCTACGACGGGATGCTACCTGTCTGGTTGTAATTACGCTACAATCTACTTGTCGAGATTAACGACAGGTTTCAACTTCCAGGCACACTTCCAAGCCTGTTTGATATGATTTGTGGAGTTTGGAATTTTCAGCGAGCCTTCGATACATCCCGCTATCCACCTCCTTAAGCTGTTTAGGGGTTGGCGCCCATTCTATAGCGTCTACCTAGGTACGGATGCTAGACAAGGGGCCTCTTTCGTTTGGTTTGAGGATGAGCTTGTGTTCCGTACGTTCGGAATGCGCAGTGTCGCCGTTTGAAGTTCGGATAGGACTCTCGGCTTCATGCCTTTGACTCCTGTCATCAAGAGTCAGGAGAAGTAGGTAGGTAGTGCACACCTCCTTAATCCGTAGCTCAACAAACGCAAGCAGAGTCTTCTCAATGTGATCCTCTGTTGGTAGATAGTACTTACAAACAAAATAAGGGCTGTGCTCCATCAGACTTGTTGATCTGCGTAGGGAACATTCCGTGGAAAAGTGGGTAATAACACGAGTCTTCCATGTTCCATGTCTCGTGGTCGAAGATGCAAATTGGTCGTTCCGAACCCCATCTTTATATCGAGAGGCAACTGACATGCAATCAATCAATTCCATCTTCCACACGAGATCGGAACATCCCTCTTGGCCGATCGGATGAAACACGTCTCCCGTGGACATCATAAGTGGGCTGCCTGGTCTGAGAGTCGACCTCCTAGTGCCTGTTCCAAAATGAGCCGGGGATTGGGAGGCAACCCGTAATTTAACGCCCCCTAAGAAGCACGGAAGACCCTACGTTCAAATATGATAATAATAAAGTCGTGATGCCTCAACGGATAACAAACAACGTAAGACTTTCCACGTTTTCCACGGCATACCAAGCTTAACATACCTATAGAATGTAGGTCACTGCTGGCCCGAGATGCGCAAACACCCTATACTTGCAGTGAATATCTCCCGCCAAAGCCACTCCCATATCCGTGAGCAGTCGAGGACTACGAATAAGGGTCAATAGGAACACTGAAGACGAATCCGTGATGAACTACCCTTTGCCTCTGTTTTCGTGATTTGGCGGCGTAGGCCAATGTGACAACAGGCTTCGTGCACTGGAACGAAGGAGGAATCATACAAGAGGGGGGATTGGAGAATTACACTATGATACGCCTGTATGGGCAAGGAGACCAACGCTCATCAAAAAATTCTCCCCTACAAACGCAACATGCGATGACGGAATACCACATTGTCTCCTATTGCTAGGAGTCATTTAGCTTCCGCATGCGACAGGAATGAATGGGTAGATTGTGCATCTCTTGTTTGAGCATGCGGAATAGCATTAGGTATATAGGAATGCCGTTTGGTATGCGATTGATCAAACACCAGTTGCGCCCATGGAGAAGTTTTCGGACCGGGATAGACGACGTTTGTCTCCTCTGCTGTTATTGATGGAATCAAATGCTCCGGGTATTGTGGATACGGGAGCAATTCTCCCGAACCGAAGCGGCCGTTGGACCACCAAGGTAGAATACCGAAAGGCTCCGACCGCGGATGGTTTCGCTACAAATATCGCTGGTAGTAGATGAATCGATAGTAAGGGCAAAGAAGATGGCTACAACACTTTTGACGTTGGCCGCCGTTGTACCCACAGCTGTGGCCGTGACTTTCACGATACCGGCGCAAGCATACACGGGGGCTCATGAATATGCCCCTGTTGAGCCAGCACCCGTTGGTGTTTCGTTCGAATTCTTCGCCTTTCCGTCCTACTTCACCAACGTAACCGCGACAACACAATGCCTATCCAATTGGAAAGACCTGACAGGCATCTGGCCACCCATTCGTATTGGCGGGACCACGCAAGACCGTGCGCAGTATGATCCGACGACATCCGCCTATGTAGTATATACCGTCTCGAACCCTGCCGATGCCCCTGAGAGCCTAACGTTTGGTCCCAGTTTCATGACGCTGGCAGCTAGTTATGCTGGTAGTGTGGTCGTCGGTTTAAACCGTGGCAAGAATAATATTCAGAACACGATTGAAGCGGCCAAGGTTGCAGTGGGCGAAATTAGCAACCTGCTGGCAATCGAGTTAGGGAATGAGCCCGAATGTAAGCCACATACCACCTACCTAACCCTCAGCAATTCTACCGGCAGCTTCAGGTAGAATTAACTGGCAATCTAGATTATCCCTCAAACGGCCAGCCGATTGCTGCTGGAGGATGGAATCCGTTGATAGATGCAGCATCCCAGAACGACTGGGCAATCACATTAGGATCTGCTTTGAATCAGCGAAACATCATCCAAGCAGGCAACTCAAACGACTCGCCACCGACATGGGGTGCTTCTGAATTGATAGCAACAGAAAATACCACAGTGAAGCAGTACATTTATGACTATGCCCATCACAACTACCCCGGTGGTACGGTTGCGTCTCTCATGAGCCATAGGAGTATTGCAAGTAATTTGCATATCTTCGATGCGGACGTCGCGGCAGCGCTGGGGGAGGGCAAGCAATACGTCTTCGGGGAGACGAATTCCGGTAAGTGGGCTTGCTCCAATTCCGCAACTTAAGCCAGTCATTCCTTGGGTATGCACTTGAAAGGCGTGGAATAAACTGACAACGATATGAAGTATCGGGAGGCGGCGCAGCCACCGTATCGCCTACCTTTGGTGCTGCACTCTGGACAATGGACTATGTGCTCCGCGCGACGTACAGCAACATCTCGCGCACATACTTCCACCACGGAACAGTAGGAAACTGCCAGTACTGCTTCTGGGGCCGATATAGTATGGGAGCCCCTTACTACGGGGCGTATGCAGCAACGGCATTCATGGCCAATGCCAAGACCCTCACGGCGCTTGACGACGGCACTTCGAATTATGCGGCATATGTATCCTTTGACTCGACCGGAGTCCCATTGCGAGCGCTGCTGTATAATTCAGATTATTTCGGAGGCGATGGCGCTCGATCAACCCAAACCTTTGACCTTGAAGGCCTGACAGGGTCCTCGATCAGGGCCAAGAAGTTCACAGGAGACAGTGCAGTCGCCAGAGTTGATCGAGGTGGCAAGGTGACCTTTGGCGGCCAGACATTCACAGATGGAGACTGTAAGATCAGCGGCAGCGAGACTTTCGAGACGATCCCGGTAAGCGGCGGGTATGCCTCAGTCTCAATACAAGCGAGTGAGGCATTGCTCGTTTACCTCCAGTGACTGTGAAATTCTGCCAAGAGTTCACACATTCAGGGGAAGCCGCTGTTCATACAGCCAGGTGTTCTTAAATTGAGCGACTGACGGGATAGACCAGAGCGAGTCTATCGCAGTCGTAGCTGATGAGGACGCGTTCCTGTCTAATGACTCGTCTGTTGGTACGAAATAGTCCGTACGCGCACGGGATCGGCATGGCCGTTCCTTGAAAGAAACTTTGGGCCGGGCCAAGTCAGCAGCGATCTGACATTTTCACCGCATTTTCTCACTGAGAGTTGAAGGGATGATGTTCGGTCTCTCTCAGAGATGGTGTCGGCGTGGAGGGAGAATGCAGAAAGAGAACTCAGGGAATAATAATGAGCGTGATCGGTAGGCAGTCCGTGAACCGTACTGTACACTGTGGGGCACTCGGTCCGTAGATGACATCATTTACATGCACACTCAATGCTTATCGCTTATCGTATGAGGCCCCTGCTGATCCGTACAAAACGGCCAACTCCAAATAAAATCGAACAAAAAGTCAGAAATTTCACTGCCCCACTTTCGATGAGACTTGACGCCCGAAATAGCCTGGGAGGACCTGAACCACCTGAACGACCCCACTAAACAGCGTTGCGGCTCAGTGGACGATAACACTGGAGCCGGCCTATCGTTCTGTTATCGCCCCTCCCTTCTCACCTTTCCAGTCCGTTCACTGTTCTTATCTTCTTCTGTCTCTCAAGTATTTCTGCCGACTCCGACTTCACCCAGTCGCCTTGCCCTTAGATAAGAGGAACCCATACAGTCTTCCTCCGTCTTCCAACACCAGTACGTATCCGCCCTCACCATCGTGATCGCTCTTGTCCCCGAATTGGTCCCCCACAATTCCAGTTGAATCCCACATATCGTTAAGCGGGGCCGCTGACTTGGTTTCTTCCCATTCTTGCAGTATCGCCGTTGGTGTTGCTGTTACTGTTTTTCATCCTCAGAGTATCCGCATAATCCCCCGATATATCCGACCATGGTCTCCGCATCCAAAGAGAAGAGATTGGCCAAGAAGGCCGCCGAGGGCAAGGGCGAGAAGAAGACCCTCGTTTCTCGGTCCAAGGCTGGTTCCAAGGCCGCTTCCAAGAATGCCAGCGCTGCTGGCTCGTCAGCCGGCGACGAGAGCGCCCCTGACCCCAACGACCTCCCGGCGACCAGCGAGAACGATACCGAGAAGGTCAAGCGCCTAGGTGACCAGAAGGACTCTCAGGGATTGTCCGACCGTATCACCACCGGTGTTCTTGCTTCCATTCCCAGCAGCAGAGACGTCAAGGTCATCAGTGCCACCTTGACTTTCCACGGCCGAGTCCTCCTCAGCGAAACCGACCTCGAGTTGACCTTCGGTCGCCGATACGGTCTGTTGGGTGAAAACGGTTGCGGAAAGAGTACTCTGCTTAAGGCTATCGCCGAGCGTGAATACCCCGTCCCTGAGCACGTCGACATTTACCTTCTGAACCAGGGTGCCCCTCCCTCCGAGCTCGGTGCCCTCGAATGGGTCGTCAAGGAGGCCGAAAAGGAGATGGAGCGTCTCGACCGGCTGGCCGAGACCATCCTTGAGGAGAGCGGCCCCGACGACCCTGTCCTGATGGATCTTTACGAGGTTTGTGCTCCCTGACTGCGCACCGCTTATTATCATTTGGAGAACCTGTTGCTGACTCCCACCAAAGCACATGGACAAGATGGACCCTGCCACCTTCGCTACCCGTGCTTCTCTTATCTTGACCGGTCTTGGTTTCAACAAGGTCACCATTCACAAGAAGACCAAGGACATGTCCGGTGGTTGGCGTATGCGTGTTGCCCTTGCCAAGGCCCTGTTCGTCAAGCCCACCCTCCTGCTTCTCGACGACCCTACTGCCCACTTGGATCTCGAGGCTTGCGTGTGGCTGGAAGAATACCTCAAGAAGTGGGAGCGTACCCTCGTCCTCATTTCTCACTCCCAGGATTTCCTCAACGGTGTCTGCACCAACATGATCGACATGCGCAAGCAGAAGCTCATGTACTACGGTGGTAACTTCGACTCCTACGTCAAGACCCGCACCGAACAGGAGGTCAACCAGATGACCGCCTACAAGAAGCAACAGGAAGAAATCAAGCACATTAAGGAGTTCATTGCCAGTGCTGGTACCTACGCCAACTTGGTCCGTCAAGCCAAGTCTCGCCAAAAGATCCTTGACAAGATGATTGCGGATGGTTTGATCGAAGAGGTCAAGGAGGACCGTGCTTTCACCTTCAGATTCACAGATGTTGAGAAGCTGCCTCCTCCCGTCTTGGCTTTCGACAACGTCACTTTCTCTTACTCCGGAGACAGCAAGGACGACTTGTACCGCAACATCGATCTCGGTTTCGACATGGACTCCCGCACAGCTCTCGTCGGCCCCAACGGTGTCGGTAAGAGTACTCTCCTCCGTCTCATGACCGGCAAGCTCTCCCCCACCGCCGGTGCCGTCAAGCGCCACACTCACCTTAAGCTCGGCATGTACTCTCAGCACAGCGCTGAGCAGCTTGACCTGACCAAGAGCGCTCTCGACTTCGTTCGTGACAAGTTCCCCGAGAAGTCGCAGGACTACCAGTACTGGCGCCAGTGCCTCGGTCGGTACGGTGTCTCTGGTACCGTCCAGACTTCCATCATGGGTACCCTTTCCGAGGGTCAGAAGAGTCGTATCGTCTTCGCCCTTCTCGCCATCGAGTCCCCCAACATGCTCCTCCTCGACGAGCCTACCAACGGTCTCGATATCCCCACAATTGACGCCCTCGCCGAGGCCATTGAGCACTACACTGGTGGTGTTATCGTCGTCTCCCACGACTTCAGGTATGCATCTCTTCCATATCTCGTGTTTTTACGAATACTAACTCTTCTTCCCCAGATTGCTCGACAGAATCGCCAAGCAGATTCTCGTCTGCGAGAACAAGACCATCAAGGCCTGGGACGGCACAATAGGCGAGTACAAGGACTACCTCCGGAAGAAGATGGTTGCCGCCGGTGCCGTCTAAAAAAAGCATATCTGTTTTTTTATTACTTGTTTATGGGAAAAAATGATCATGTACACAAATTTGCGGGGTCAAGGGTATATGTGTGCGCGCGTGCGCGCGCGCAAATATATCATGGTTAAAAGGGGGAGCGCGCGGCATTCACTTCAGGTTCACGAAAACAAAATTCCGGAACCAAATACACACGAATTCCCATGCCCGTCCGTACCATACGGGGTGCGAAACCTCACCTCAACCTCAACCTATAGACTGGGCAATATAGAGCACACGCCCCCGCAAGATCCGAGTTCTTCCTCGCACGCATATCTCCGGTCCGAACAGGAGAACGCGCACCACCACAAGGTGCGCTGGGACGCGGGGAGCCACCGGGGAATGGAGGTCATGATGTAGTTATTCGTCGTTAGAAAACCGCCGCCGCTGCTACTGCTTCACTGGCTCGGCCTGCCTCCCTTTTTCTCTTGCCTTCCCTGATGGATGGAGGGCGAAAGGTGGGTGGTAAGGAGCCCTTGTTTTTATGAGGGTTAGTATAAGCAGAACGAAGTTGTTATGTCTCTATTCCTGGTTCTTTCTGTGTGTGTGCTATGTTGTGTTGTGTTTTCTGTCGTGCATGTTTGTGATAGAGTGAACTGTAGAATCATGTCCAAGTAAGGATTGGCAAATCCGGGGGATTATCTCTGTATGCTTGAGTGTAGGTAACCAGTTGTGCCGAAGAGTCCATACGTCAAACAAACATTTCCGGATGCCTACCATCTTCAATGTGCTCTAACCTTTGATATCACGAAGCAATCTTTATCCATACTAAATACCATGCCTATGCCGAGGTCCGACCGTATCAGAGGTAATCACGGATGGCATAATATGCCCATACACACATCACGGTCACATTCACAATCACATCAAAACCCATGCTAACGACAACAATAATTCATCACCCCTCGACCGAGCACCTGCAGTCAAGAAGCAGCGCACCATCCACGACTATCGATACACGTGAAAACAATAGGTAGGTAGAGGATACACGTGAAGACAACAGACAAGGACAAACAACAAACAAATAAAGAATAAACCACAGCTTCGTTGCAAACGCCCCCAAAAGGGAGCCTGTCTAGTTAAAATGCTGTCCAGCACATACAAAGCACCAGATCGACGATCTTTGCCTCACCCCCCAACGCGAAAGACCGGATGGACTGACTGGAGACTGTCGCCCACAGGCTCGATCCTTGTTTTCGTGTATCTATGTAGTTTGATTTCCGCTCCTAACCACCTTTTCCCTGTAATGGTGCACACAACCTGCCATCAACGAGGAAAAAAACAAAACAGAAAAAGGAAAAAGAAAGGTTGTAGTGGGATATGGATGGGGTGAGGGCAGGGCAGAAAGTCAACGACCAAGAACGCCATTCTGATGTCTTTGCTTTTTGATTGTACACAGTGAAGGAAGGTCTTTACACCGGAGACCTGAGAAAACGCCAGTCTGTACCCACGGAAAAAGAATATTAAGAAAAATATTAGAGACTGTGTGAATCAAATATCCATCTCGCCGTCGGCAATGGCGAGGCGTTGCTTGGTTGTCTTCGCCTTCTTGCTGCCTCCTTTTCGCTTCTTTGCGGCCTTGGCCTCGGGCTCAACCGGAGTGGCGGTACCTGACGGCTTTGATTCATCATTGAAGTTGCCCTCGCCTATGATTCTGGTTAGCTGTGTCCAAACCGAATGTTGATTTACAGGAAGTGTCAGTAGCTCACCTTCATGGTACATGTCATCCAGACTAACGGCTTCACGCTTGCGCTTTGTGCCGCCACGCTTCTTCGTTGCCTTATCGAGTTCACCGCTTTCAAGGAGTTCCTTCTCACGCTGTTCGATAAGCTCCGCTTGCTCATCATCGGCAAGCCACATGGCGATGTCACGGTTACGGTTCTCGGCAGGACGGCGACCACTGAAGTCAACGCCTCTTGCACCACCTCCCTGGATGACGACGCGCTGGACTTCCTCTTTCTGCATGGCCCTCTTGCGAATGCGTTCTTCGATTGTACCTCGAGTAATGAGTCGGTACACAGTGACTTGCTTCGTTTGACCAAGACGATGGGCACGATCCATGGCCTGTGAATCAATTGTCGGGTTCCAGTCACTGTCGTAGAAGATGACAGTATCGGCCGAAGTGAGATTGATTCCGAGACCACCAGCACGTGTAGAAAGAAGGAATACAAAGATCTCGGGACGGGTTTGGAAGTCATGAACGGTATCTCGACGATCTTCGAGCTTCGTTGAACCGTCAAGACGGCAATACTTGTAGTTGCGATAGGTCAAGTATTCCTCCATGAGATCGATCATTCTTGTCATCTGGAAGTACAGAAGTACGCGATGCCCCTCCTCCTTCAGTTTGGCGAGTAGCTGATCAAGCTTTGCTAGCTTACCGCTGTCAGTAACAAAACGGCGCATGCTAGGTATCGTGATGTTGGTGAAGCGTCGTTTCGCGTTGTCGGGGGCAGGCAAAAGCGCGCACTGGGGATATTGCTCGATCGGGACCCGACGTTCCACCAAAGTCTTCTCCTCTATGGCGGTAGGCCCGTAGAGCGCCTTACGTATGAATGCGTTCAAGAACGTATCATTGCGCTCCGCAATAGGTGCTCGAGTGCCTACGCATCTCACATCAACAGGGGGAGCAGAGGCACCCGGCAGGGCAGCCTGCTCGAGGCGACTTAAGCCAGAGTCGTTCCATTGTGAGCGAGATATGTTCATGAGGTGACCGAGCACACCTTCACTAGTGATATCTGCTAACGGTTTCCTATCCGAACGTGCCTGAATTTGGAACAACGCATGAGCAGGCGTATAGTTCTTTTCTTCCGGCTCCTCATAAACCACCTGCATATGACCAAGCCGGTTGCTCTTGCGCGCCAAGTCAGAAGCTCGCCAAAAGACATCCTTTCGACTGGCCTCGTAAGCCTCCTGGGCACTAGTATCGGCGAAGCGCAAGAAGGAAAATGTGTCGCTTCCCGATGTGCTCGCCTGGATGTTGGACGGGTGCCATATGCTCATAAGATGGTTGACATACTTGTTTCGGAAACCTGCTTGCTGATTATCCTTACCAGCTTTATACAATCTTCCGCCTTCAGACCACACAAGGCGCGGTAGTTTGTAGTCGATTAAGCTGCGTGTCGAATAGCCAACTGGGACATTGTTCCCCTCGCGAACAAACGACGCGGTCTCGGCGAAATAGGCAAAGGAGAAAGGGCTGGTGGTTTCCGCCCGCTGGAATAGATCTGGATGGTTGCAGACCTTTCGGAACTGCATGACCAAATTCATCAGAGTACCTGAGTCCTGGTCATCGCCCATGGTTGCCTTCTCAATGAGGTCCATAAAGCTGATCTGGTTCCTGAGATTTCGGTAGTAGGCCCGCTGTCGGTACGTGAGTTCACAGAATACATCGAGCTCAATCTTCTCGCCAAGTTCCTTCTGGACGTGCTTCTTCACACGACGCAACATGAATGGTTTGAGGATCAAATGCAGCCGCTTAAGCTGGTCCTCATTCAAAGTCGTGTTGCTTTGCGCGTGAGATTCAATATCCTTCGAGAACCATTCGCTGAACTCATCATGCGAGTCGAAGAGAGACGGCATGATGAAATGCAGAAGAGCCCAAAGTTCTTGCATGTTATTCTGGATCGGGGTACCCGTAAGGAGAAGACGGTTACGGCAATGGAAACCTAGAAGACACTTCCAACGCGAACTCTGTGAGCTCTTGATTGCCTGCGCTTCGTCCAGGATCATGTACTGCCATCGCATTTTCTGGAAATAGGCAACATCGGAAACCACAAGCTGGTATGACGTGACCAAGACGTGGAAGGGCGAGTCCTTACGGTAAGTATTGTGCTTGCGATCCCAGAACTTACGCAGCACTTTTCGATCGCTAGCTGTACCCCAGTACGGAAGGACCTTGAAATCAGGGACAAACTTGGCGATTTCCTGCTGCCAATTGTGCAGCGTAGAGGCGGGTGCCACGACCAGATAGGGTCCCCAAATGTCATGGACTTCGGCGAGATAAGCCATGACCGATATAGACTGTACAGTCTTTCCGAGACCCATTTCGTCAGCCAGTATACCGTTGATACCTTGCTCATAGAGATTCGCAAGCCAGTTGAGACCCTTGATCTGGTACTCTTTCAATTGGCAATTTAGGAGCTTGGGCTGTTCAACAGTTACGTCGCCAAGACCAGTCGGGTTCTGGAAGTTCATTTCGCCATCCTCGTCCATATCATCAGCAGGCTTATTGAAGGCACGAGCTTTCGCTTGAGCCTCGGCGATGGCATTCTGCGCATTTGCGATGGCCGCAGCTTGTAATGCCTCCTCGTCTTCAGCCTCAAAAGTAAGCTGATTGAAGTCTGTGACCTTGCGGCCGATGGGACCAGTCGGTTCGGCAATATCAACCTTGTCTTTCTTGTCGGCAGAAGCCACGGTATCGAGTGCGATATCGGGGTTGTCTGTGCTGCGTTCCACCTCGTCGGTTTTAATCTTCTTACCAATAAAGTGGGAATAGAGCTCGGTTTGCGAAATCAAGAAGTTCAACTTCCTCTTCTGGCGGGCCGCCTCACGATCGGCTTCCTCTTTGCGGGCATTCTCGAGTTCCTGGCGCTCTGCCACCTTGCGCAAATCTCGTTCTTCTCTTTCGTTTCGTTTCCAAAAACCCATCATATCACGCATGGATCGTTTAGCACGGGCCTGCAGATCTTTCGTGCCCTTATTCGTGCGTAATTGCCAACGTCTGGCCTCTTTGGAAGAAAGGATAGCTGTTTTCTTGAGGTTAGATGCCTTTGTCCCATACGAGTCGCACGCCAACTTGTATGTCTTGAGCACATCTTTGCGTGCCAAGTCACGCCAAATCTGGTCGTAAATTTGATTATAGCCCTTCGACTGAAACTTGACTTCCAAGGGATTAGGAGGAGGCTCTTCCACGGCCTTCTCCTTTTCCTTGGGTTCCTTGGCACCCTCTTTAGGCTCCTTGTCCTCTTTCTTATCCTTGGTCTCCTTGTCTTTGGCCTTGCTGAGCTTGATGCGAATCTTGGTCTCCTCCTTGGGCGGGAGCTCCTCACCGGCGTCTAGCGCGGCTTGAGCAGCCTCGGCAGCATCTTTTTCGGCTTGCTTTTGCTCCTTGGATTTCTTGGGACGCGTGCCAGATCTGCTCTTCGCCTTCGGCTTGCCATTGCTTTCTTGGTCGGTAGCGTGGAACGAAGACATAGTGCCGCCTTCCAAATTGAGCTCGAGACCTTGGAGACCACGAGCAGGTCCCTTTATTCCTTTTTGAAGTATTAGGCGGGTCTGCTGGGCCTTCTTATTGGCTCTTTCAGCCTCGCGTAGATGCTTCGCTCTCTCTGCCTCGTCCTCGGCAGCCAAGGCTCTGGCCAGGGCAGCTTCCTTCTGTTCGATAGTGACTTGCATCGATTTCTCCCGTCTCCGCTTTCGCTGCATGTCCTTCTTACGCTCCTTTTCGGCGTAGATTTCGCGCTCCCTGACCTCGCGCAAGGCCTCATCATAGTGCAATTCGTCATAACGACGTTTGGCAAAGTTCACATGGTCCAAAAGCCTCCGGGACACAGTGCTAGCCAGATCACCGCGTCGTACCATGCGATCTTGGTATTCGGCCTGTTCCTGATTGAGCCTACGCTTTTTCGTGCGCCCCGCGACTAACTGCTCTTCAAGGTCGAGTTCGGATAGATCGACATCGTCGGCCTTGTTATCAAGTTGCTCAAGGAGATGTTGAATTTTCTTCTCCTTGTCTGCGGAAACCGCTTTCGGCTTAGGTTGCCCGTTCACTTGCCGTTTCGGGGGCTTGGTTAGGGTCTCCTTGGGATGATTCGATTGAGACCGGCGCGAGTCCTTCTTGGAGCTACTCTCCGACGCTTTCACGTACGCTTTCAGGAAAGATGTTTTGCCCTTGCGCGGTGCCTTTTCCTTCTTGGGCTCCGTCATAATGGGCGGTTTGGGCTTCGGAAGTGGCTCAGTGGACAGGATGTTAGAAAAGGACATCAATTCGGCCGCACGACTAGAGCTCTGCTTGACATGTCAGCATTCAGCGCGACTACGGCGACTGATGGGGAGTAATAAGGCGTCAGAGAGACAATGGAGACACGTACATTAGCTGCTGAAGACGCCGACGATGACGATGCCGCCGCCGCAGCGGAAGTCGAGACAGGCTCGGGATTCAAGAGGGATGGGAGGGATGGCGCCGGGGTGGACGTGTGGCGGTTTGCCGACGAGAGTGAATCGCGTGAAGTTCCGTGACGGGATGGCGAAAGCACATGCAGACTATTGCTCGACTCGGTCGCGTTCTTGGAGTGTGACTGCATATACGGGCTTCGCGGCGGAACCTTGGAATTTACCGAGGGCGAGCTAGACCCATATCCGTTGCTGGTATTGTTATGACCACTATAATAAGCGGAATGAGAAGACTCGGCCTTTGATGGCGGGTAGTTGTATGCGTCCGATCGCGACTAATGTGATGGAGGGATGATGTTAGTGTTGGGCTCGAACAACTTAGTAAGGGATTGGTTGTTGGTTGTAGTTGTGCGAAGGGATGGAGGGGGGAGAAGGGGTGGTGGAAGTGGAACTGGATGTGGAAGTGGATGGGGATCAGTGATTATGGGGATGGACACTATGAACGGATAGCATGGAAGGTTGAAAAAAATAAAACAAGGTGTCTTGATGGCTCATGCTCCAAGTTTTCTCTGCAAGTCAGACAAACCGGCTGAGCCCCGTTTACGGTGGCACGACTTGCGAAAGCATCACGAGCGCAATGATTTGATGCCTTTTGTTCCCGCCCATTTCGTTTCTTCCTGCCATTTCGTATCGTGTCTTTTTTTTTATTTGATGTTTTCCAATTACCATCATCATCATCTTCTTCTTCTTGATCTTTTTTTTCGTTTTCTCTTCTTTTTCTTTTTTACTCCGCCCCTCCGGAAAGACAGTTGCACCTTGCATTTTGCTTTCAAGCGAACTTTTTCGGCATCCTAGCCACATCGCCATATTATCCTTTTGAAGCATGCGGCTTTGTGCATTCGCATCAGGGCTAGCCAGCCTGAATAACCTCGTCATGCAGGCAAAAGAATAGATTGGCGAGCAACCAGGATCGCAACGAATCAAGATCGGTAGGAACGGACATCGTTTGCAGGCTGGGGTAGAATAGACGAAACGTAGACGTAACGAGAATAACAACGAGGTCGCGGAGTGCTGTGAGGAGAATTGCATCGGGGCGCTCAATGTCCCATGCCTTTTTATCAGACTTACCTGCTTAAGCCAGTTATCGGGCGGCGGTCGCTCCTTCGTGGTGTCCGTCAGCGGATCGTAGAAGCTGCCGGGAGATTTCTCGTGCATGTGTCGATAATCACCCTTGGGCGGCTGCAATGGCGATGCACGCGAGGGACCGCCATTCGCGGAGGCCGGGGGCGATGCCATTATTGAGCTTAAGGCCCCTGGCGGCGGGGCCAAAAGAGGTGGCGGGTAAGGAGGCTGAGACGTTGGGTTAGAGGCCGATGTCGATGCCGATGAGGATAGCAAGCCGGACCCCGATGGTATGGCTGAGTACTGGTACGGCGATGCGTGATTGAAGGGGTGGCTTAATGGCGACGATAGCCGGTCGCGCTCGCGGTGCATCAGCAGCCGGCGTCGTGACAGAAGACAAAGGTGTGCTGCTGGGTGTTGCAGGAGAGGTCGACCGAAAGGAACACGGCGATGTTCTTCTTTCCGACGTGGTTCTGGTAGGCGTGCGAGAAGACGCGAAGAAAGAAGGAGTGGAAGAAGGCAGAGTAGGAGATGGAGAAGAGGGTGTGGTGTAGTTGTTGTGGTGATGGATGTTGTAGTTGGGGAATTTGTTAGTAGTGGTGAAGGTGGTAGTAGGAGAAGAAGGAGTGGGAGTGGAAGTGCCGATGGCGTTGTTGGCGGTGGAAGGAGATTGAGATTGGGATTGACTGGTGGTGGTAGAGGTAGAGGAGTTAGAGGCAGAGGGAGTGGGCGTGGGCGTGGTAACGGTAGCAGTGGCAGCGGCAGCAGTAGTGTTGGTGGCGGTCGCGCCGGTTGTGGGCTTACGAAAATCTAATAATTGCGTGGATGAGGCCGCGACGGTCGGAGTTGTCATGCTAGCGCTGCGCGTGGGATTCTTCCTGGTGTTTGTGCTCCGAGCTTAGAGCTCTATCTAAGCCGGCAGGTTTGGGTTTGGATTTGGGTTTGGGCTTGGCCTGGGGGATTGAGGGGGCCTGTCAGTTGTTCTCAGTTGTTCAGTAGCGACGCAGGCTCAGGTGGTGTTCGCGGCGGCGGTGGTGGTCCGTAATCCGCTCTCTGTCAGGGAAGGGCACGCAACTCTATGGGCTTCAACACTCAATCGACAGCGTGGTGAGCTCCAGTCCAGCTGTGTGGCCGGGGTTCACGTCAGGTGGCATCTAATACACTGATTTGATTTTATGTGCGAGGTATGGACGAGAATGTATTGGTTGAGTCCCGTTAGGTATCGCGTGCCTGTAACGGATAATGTTATGTAGCGTGTATTATGTATCCCGTGTGATTATTGACCCTCGCTGCACCGCGAAGTTTGCGCAGACTCGGTCGTCACGAGAGGCACTGGACGGGCAATTGGACGGGCGTGCAGACATCATCAATCGCGATAAGGGATAACAGCTCGGACCCAGTACGATGTACCTATTTTGTAAGTACGTGCCTCGCACGGCATACATACGCCAGCTCCTTCGCACCTGCCTTGACCATGAACCTCTACGGAAGCTGCGCTACATCATTCCTACCTCAATTACTTTGTAACCGGCCACGATCGTGATCATGTTGTTGGTGGTGATAACGAGCCCACCTGAATCCGTTGGGCAGGTTCACTCGCTGGCCCATGACAATTCGCCCCACTCGGACCCACCGGCTAGACCTGAGACGGGATGTCGGGTATTTTCGTACACCGCGTTAATACGATTCTGCGCACTGTCTCTGGGTCGTTTACGACGACTTCGTGAGCTCGATCTGGTACGAATCCATACCTCACCACGACCAGATAAGGTGCCATGCAGCGGTTACCGTGAATTCCGTAACGCGTATTAGCGATACCATCCCTGTGACACACTCGTGGAATTCTGTGAGTTCTGACACTTTGACCTTGTCACCACAAAATCCATTACGGATTACAGCGCGGAGAGTGTTGCAGGTAATCCTCATGCAGGTATACATATGACAGCGACATGATCATGATGGGCTCGAAGGTCTTGGATGCGGTGCTGATATGACTGTAGGTTGCTGTTGGTGTGCAGACACCACATATTATGGAATAATACCTACCCCAATTCTTACTTATGGAAGACTCAGACGTACCACTTTCATCGTCACAATGTCTCGAGGGGGCAGCCATATATACCTGTCCCTCGGGACACATCGACTCCATTGCCGTCGCATACATGAAATAAACGCTGCGCAGCAGAGTTGCCAAGTATTCCGTACAGAAACGGAAAATGCCCAAACACAATACCACTCTCTCAGGTTCAGTGGTATTGCAAGGTATCGAACGGCAAGGCATGTCTTCCCATGATTTCCGTAATATCCACTCACGACCGTAACAGGGAGAGCAAAGAGTGATCGTTCCGTTTAATGAGCCCATTCTCGATTGTTCGTGGTTCACTGTCGCACCGCACAAGCGAAAGGTCCCAACCAACGCGAAGAGATCATACTCTCGACTCAAATCGACGGTGCGACCTTAACAAGTGGCAGGTTGTTTTTTGTTTGCTGATGAGAGGCTGCCAAAAACAATGCTGATACATAGATTACGAGGCTCGGTGCATGTGTTGTAGTTCTGTCGCGTTCTGGGCACTGCTTGTCTGGCTTCATGTGACGAGAGTGGCCAAGCCAGAAGCTGCTGTCAGTCGCGAAGTCCTGCGAAGGGAGCACATCCGAATCAGTTGCGAGAGTGGAGAGTGACAAACTCGGGGATGATGGCCATCACCCACGAGTAGAAATGGCGGTTAAACCAACAGTCACGCTGATGAGATGGCCTAGAATATTCCGTAAAAGGGAAAAAGAAAAGAAGAAATTCAATGATACGTGCGTGGTTAGCAACTCCGAGTCAGCGGTCCCCATGTCGAGGGGTGTCAGCGGAAAATAAGGGCGATGAATCAGAAGATGAGAAACAGAGGGAATGGTATGTATGTGTGCACATGTGTCACGGACAACGGCCCTGGATTCACGTTTGCTCGACGTCGTTCATTCTGCTGTTTTGTATGCTCTCCTTTCTCGATTAGTTAGTATGGAATATGTCACATCATACGGATTCCCTTGGCTCTGTCCCGCTGATGGCCGGATGCAATCAAGCAGATATTCATCGTGATAAATCTGATGAATCCAGTCAGCTCGACTGGACTGCTTCATGATGATGATACAGTACGGTCAGCACAGTAGCTGAATGAAATGTGTGTCTTCGCTTCTGCTAAGATGGACGTCGGATTGGGCCGGACATCAGCCGTCAGTGATGAAGGAGCATACGCCCACATATGTGGTGTAAAGAAATAGTCGAGGGCGTTGAAGCCGAAAACGCCATGAGGTGGAACTGGGACGAGACCGGGATGTGCAGGGCATCGGACGAGCGCCCCGACTCCACCGTTTAGCTCGCTTCAGTCCAGACTCCAGGATGATGCCGGGTAAAGCGATTCCGTAACGAACGAAGTAAGGCGTTGCGAAGTGTGGTGTAGATCAAAGGGAGGTCTGTGTCTGTCTGTCTATGTTCATCACAAGTATGAGCAGTCCTCATTCACTATCGCAAAGTCCATTTCTCAATGCTCCGAGTGACTTGTTTCCCAGTAACTTCAACATATTAGTACCAATAAGCAGACAACGGCATGAATGATGAGAAGAAAGGCAAATGACCAGTGGATATGACATGATGACGGATTCATGGAGTTTGGGGCCTGCGTGGTACGAACGATGCGTCCCGGAAGCTACCGGGACCCGACCATTCCTAAATCGTAGCCTAACCGTTAGCTGCTTAACATGGGTTAATTATGTACACATTTCTAACTGAATATAGGATTAGTGCGTTTACCCATTTAACTAGTTGTATGTAAGTAACAAGGCAGATCGGCGATCTAAATGACTGGAGTGTCCGAACTTGTCGAGACTCGAAACACCAAAGGATCGCTTTGTTCCTTCATCTGCTTTCCTCGGTTATCCGTTTCCTACAGACGTCTACGCAGTTTCACGAAAGACTCAACCAGGGACGACTTACTCAAGCAAAATCTTGTTTATCTAGGTCGATACTATCATGTGAGACATCTAATTCTGTTTCCAACTAAAATCCAACCCCCTTTCCGTGACTTTTATAGGTTTCTCGACTACCACCAATCGACGATGAGAATATTTTTTGATGTCTAAAAACATGTAAGGGAGTGAGAAGAATTGAAGTTTAAGGGAAGTTTGTTGGAGTAAAAGGGGACCAAGTTGTCGCGTCGTTCGTTCCATCCCTTCTCTTGTCTACGAGGGAGACAACAGTCAATCACATCATCGCGAAGCGTCTCCAGCCGTGAGCGTGGGCGTTCCACTCCTCCTTGTGTCCCTTGTCGCGGCCGTAGTGCTCCTCGCCGCCAGTGTGGAAGTCGTTGCCGTAAGTCGGGTAAGTCTGGTACGCGCCGGTGGGATATGGTGCCATGGAGGAGGCGTCGTCGATGACTTTCGATGTGTGTGTTGAGAGGGTCGTGGGGTTCGATCCAGTTACGGCATCAGTCGACGACGCACCCACGATCGATGAGGACGAAAGGGTGAAGCAGACGCTGGCGTTACCGTAACCTGCTACGCATGTTGTGCTTGCTGGCATGATGCTGGAAGATCCTTGAGAGCTCTGGATAGGTAAAGAACCCGTTACTGCGTCTGTGCTTCCCGTGGAGAAGAACGAACTGGACTGTTCGCTTGCGGTGATGGTTCGAGTGCTCGTGCTGGGCGTGGGGAAGCTTGTGACATGACTAGAAGGGGGGTAGAATGTTGACGACGATCCCGTTACTGCGTCAGTGCTGCGAGTTGAGAACATTGTGCTCGATGAGTTGGCCTGAAGGAAGGTCGATGCGCTTGTGCTGAGAGTCGGGCGACTTGTAGGGTACCCGTAAGATGAGGACGAGGGCGAGGATAACCCCGTGACAGCATCAGTACTACCGGTAGTGAAGATGTTGTTTGATTGAGATCGGGTTAAGGTGAGCGTGCTTGTGATAGTACTTTGCTCATGCCGGGACGTTGAGTGTGTTGCGTTCATCAACGATGAGCTCGATGTCGCCGCCGTATTACTCGGTGTAGAACTCGCCGTCGCGGTGATCTCAGACACCGACAAGCACTCCGTGTAGGAGTATGCACCGTCATAGATGGGATACGTGAGGCACGTGGTCGAGGGTGCGTGTGTGGCGCTTGAAGAAATGCCCATGCCATTGGTTGATGACGGAACCGTCACCGACATTGTCTCAGATGCTGTAGCGTTCGTAGACGACATGATGTGAGTTTGTGAAGAGATCGCCATGCTACCTGTGCCGTTGATTGTTGGTGAGGCACTCAGGGAGCCAGTGACAGCTGAATCTAGAGTCGAAGTAGTTACATTCAGGGTCAGCGTCGACGTCAAAGTGCGCACTGAACTCGAAGCCGTAGCTGAGTACGAGAGCGTCGAGATGGTCATCGACATGAGGCTGGTCTGGGAAGCGCTGACATTGGTGCCGAGTGTCTGTGTCGTAGTTCCATTGTATGGGACTGTAAGAGTAGAGACGGGCCGAGTGCTACTGAGACCAGATGTTGATGTTCCATTGACCGATGAGAGACCCGACGTAAAAGGGGTCGGCGTCGATGAGCTGTTATTCGTCAGTTTAGACTCTTTTCACATAAACAATTGTAAAGTCATAAGATTACGTACCATGAGCTCATGCTGGATGAGACTCCAGTTCCGCCTAGTCCAGGTGCAGAACCCGTAGTAGGAAGAGCTGAACTCGAGGCGAAAGGCATGCTCGTGTTCGTATACCATGGCCCTGTCGAGTGGCCCGAGAAAGTACTGTTGCTGCCCATTCCAGTAGCCATAGAAGATGCCGTCACCGTGTTAGTCACGCTCGAGGTCAGAGTCAATGTCGATGTGCCGTTGACGTAGGTGAGGGCAATGGGCGTAGTCTGAGCGGAAACAGAGGCTGACGATGAACCTTCCACTCCCGAGGTGAGAGAGCTTCCAAACGTGGTAGAGGCAGTAGGAGTATCAGAACATCCAGCCCAAACTGTTACAGTAGTGGCGCAGTTCTTTCCACATGTCGTGACGGTGGTGGTGACAGTCTCAGCGTGAAGCTGTTGAGGGCGAGCACTAATGAGTGAAGTACTGACGATGGTTAGTTATATTGATCATGATGATGAGGAGTGGCTGGTATCCAGATGCCTACCTCGCGCCCAACAGGGCGAAAGTTGTCATGAAACGCATGATGATGTTGGCGAGGCGTGGTCGGCGGGGTGCAAACGAATGTGATGCCTCAAGTTTGGAGGTTGCCCGGATCTATCAGAAATCCAGACCAGGTCATCTTCGATTCCTTATATATAATACTGGCATGCAGCTTCGCATCTCTAGGCTACCTGCGTCGTCTCTTCGACAGGTCGCATTTGTGCGTGAGCGACACGGCGAGTAGCATAACCATACCAACCAACTCATCCCGTATCCCGTCCAGGGGCGAGGTCTTCCACCCTGGTAGCCATGGATCCATGCAGATCCCCGTCGGGAGTTGCCTAACGGCATGGCGGTTTTGATAATAATGATTCATGTTGGTATCGAGATCTTCGTTCCTGCGTGCGCCATCCATCGTGCACAACTCCCAGACTCTTCCTCCAGCTATCTACTATATTACAAGCTTAATGTAAGCTTATCCCATATATTCTTCAATATTGTCGGTGTAACTCAATATCATAGTACGTTCGTTTGCCTCGTCAACTTCACGAAGAGCGAGACCGCAGTTATGGGACTCTCACAATCATGATTCATAGGGACTGGAAAGTGATAACTCCTCTACGGCTGGACGCATCAATGCATGCGTGCTCCCAAGTATCAAGCAAGCTAAGTACGGATTCGTCTTCAAACGGCTTCAAACTGATACGACACAAACAATCTGGTCTTAATTGACTTGACGAGGACGAGCAAACGGAGTTTAACACCAGTCATATTCACAACTCTTTTGTGTCGAAGTGAGGCTCACTTCAAACGAGTGATCCCTGCTCGAGCAAACAAAACTACGGGCTCCAAGCTGATATCAACGCATGCAGACATGAAAATTTTATAGAGCAAATGTAGCTACCCGTGATAGCCTGGACCTGGGAGCGAGCCTGGTTCAGACATACGAATCGATAGGCATCCTACACATCGCTATGAACATACGATCCTGTCAGCCTCTGACCTCAACGATGCTCTCTGCCTACGATGTCATCTACGACGTTTCCAGTGACACACTTTCGAGTGGGACGCATATATCTTGCATAGCAGGGGACTTGAGTAGCACGATGTCTGAGTCTCTACGCCAGATCTTTGCCATTGTACCTGCAGATGCATGATGCTCAGCAGCTCAGGCAATGCAGTGTAGGTATCCGGGCGACGTCGTACGGCATAGTACGAGGCAAATATTTATTACCATTATATCAAGAAGGTGAGCAATACCAAGGACCACATCTCAGAAGCAGGGGGCTCCCGAGAGCTTCTGATATTGAGCGAAGGAATTACGACGTTTCACCGATCCCGACATGATGTTGTGATTTGCATAGATCTAAATTCGGCATCGCCAGCCGACGGGATTGCTTGATATAAGATCATTGCCATTGTAGTCAACCGAATGTTAACGGTTAGAGGGCGCTACCACCCGTCGATAACATCACTCACGGGCCCAGTACTCTTGAATTCCACGTGGAGGAAGATATGATGGCACCCTCACGGGTCTACGGGTATTCTGCATGCTGTAAGGCATATAACCACCAAAGAATTGTCCAGTCCAATGCCACCGATGTTGGCTTTAGTTGACATCCGTCAACAACACTATGCGCATGAGTACCGGTGGTGCTTGCAGCGGTCAACTACTTATTATCCGATTGGCACATAACGCAGACTGTTTCTAGAGATCCCGATGACTTTCTGTAATCTACATGGTCTATTCGCATCTGGAAGCAAGACAACTCGCAGTGTTCCGTACCTGACTAGAAGCGTAGGGAATACGCATCGGGACTCAGTCTGTCCCACCAGACACAAAGGCCTCAAGACGAGAGAAGAAGTCGGGGTTCAGTATTATTGCTGCTCTCGGGTTTAAGTCAATTATCCGAACATGGCCTCGGCATAACTTGGACTATCTCGTCTTGTAAATCCCATTGTTGAGAGGCATCCTCCATATTCTAATACTCTACGGTATCGATGTAAAGAGGAAGAGAGAATCGAACACAGCAGAAACATATTATCCGAAGCCGTACGAGCTGAGAAACAAGAGCTTGAAAGCATCTGATAAGACTACAACATCGGATACGGAGCATCCGACTCTTGAAGTCAGCCACGGAGGCCGCTTTCCGAGATTGTTTGAGTTGATTTGCGACAACCGATGATCCGCATCAGTCAAGTTGACGCTGCATCCCGGAGTCCGATAGATCTAGCCTCAGTGACTCTACCTACAGTGTGTCTGCGTGATAATGATATTTGAAGAGCCGTCAAAAGATAGTGCCTGAATGCTGTCTCGAAAGAAGGACGCAAGAGTCGGACACGGTACGTTCTGAGAGACCGCCCGGCGATGTGTATCAATGAATCAAGGCAGAGATAACAAAATCTTAAGCCGGCATCGCAACTGGTCTAGATAGTTCTCACATCACGAAGATGATTCGGGACCACTGAACTGATAGGTAATGGTGAATACGGAATACGTTTTCAGTCTCAGAGACCCGGCAGAAGCGGCTCTTGACACAGAGTCGAGGCCCTCCGATGACTCGACTCTCTTCGAGTAAATCGGCGATCAACAAACAACCAAGAATAACTCCCTGGACATCCACGTGAATAACACAATAAGCGCATGGAATTGTAGAAACAAGCTCGTGTTGAGCGCTGAGATAGGCATAAGACAGAAATATCGACTGACTTGGGCGCCTCCCCCCTTAGCATATGATTTCGGTCTGAAACATTGCATGCAGGGAGGAAAAAACAGCAAAAGAAAGAAAAATAAACAAAGGAGCTGACTTATGATTGTAAATTATGCGGCGAGATTTCGCCCTGGTAGAGAAGAACTGTAGTGCAACCGGAGGACAATTTGCAGGGCGACCCTGTTGTGGGTGTGCCTCAATTTGCGTGGATTCCAGTCTGAGATGCACTCACTCATTATCCTGCGCGCCACGGACGGACGCCCGTGATCGTGATGAATCACTCAATCCTCGCCGAACCGAAGCCCTTTGTTTTGTTTACGGCCCAAATGCCCTTTTCTAGACAGACACAGCTATGGCGCCTAATAATTCTCGGTGCGTAAGGACCCTTGACTGCGCCCAGAGACAAGACATTGTCAAGGGAGAGCTAGACTCGAGCCAGGCAATCTAGCCCGCCGATCACTTGGATGCATTCCAGTTCGAGGATCGAAGCGGGATACTGAGCGCAGCAGTCAGCGAGCAGTGGCAATGAGACGTGACGATTGTTGACAAAAGACTTCGTGTCTTCACCTTTTGCACATGAAAAGGGGGACGAAACAGCAGTCGACGACGAATATATAAGCCCGTCGAGCAACCCTCCATCAACCGACTTTCCTCTCCTCACCACCATCCACACTCGCTAGCCAACATCATTCAGTCTACCAAGCACTCTTCTCCCACGGGTATCACTCCTTTAGTTTCCAACAAACAACTTTCATCATTTTTTCGCCAATTTCTCTCTCCAGTCAATCACTTCTCCCCCCCAACATAATCAAGATGCGTTTCTCCGTCGCTGCCGTCTTCGCTTTCGCCCTTGGCGCTCTCGCTGCTCCCAGCCCCTCTGCCCCCGTCGGCAACGGAATCCCCGGCGACGTCACTGTTGGCCAGGCTGGTGACAGCTGTGGTCGTGACTTCGAGCTCAGCTGCTGCAACCACGTCGACCAGTCTGGCGACTCAAGCATGGAGGCCGATGGCATCCTCGCCGGTGCCCTTCAGGGCGTCCTCGCCGGCGGTGAACTCGGCCTCTTCTCTGGCTGCTCCAAGTTGGATGTCGCTGCCAGTATGTCCCCTCACCTCCTCCACCTTAGATATTTTTGCATACTGACGAATTGGCGTAGTCATTGGTGTGGATGACCTCCTCAACTCCCAGTGCAAGCAGACCGCTGCCTGCTGCCAGCACTCTGGCACCACCCAGGTTCGTATCTCTTCCCCTTCCTTCCCCGTCATCCTACTAACAACCGCCCAGGACGGCCTCGTCAACGTCGGCCTCCCCTGCGTCGCCCTCGCCGGATTGCTATAAATGTGATCTCCCTTCCCTCTTCCCCCAAGGGGATCCATATATATCCGGTCCGCATCTTGAACATTTGGAGCATATCCATTGGGGCAAATACAAACATGAGATATGCGAGGATGTAATTGTTTCCCGAGTCAGAGGTGCAAGATTGGTGTTTGGTTTCTAGAGCCTCATGAGCATGTTTGGTACAAAAATCTAACTATAGTCACTCCTTAATTTGCTTGTCTCCTTCCCCGTGAATGTGTGAATTTGCCGCACAGCTAACCAACTTCGCCAACCATCGCTCCGCGATACTCTCGACAGTTCCATTGCTCGCACCTTCGGACAACAACATCACAAACAATAAACACCCCTTACCTCACCACGACCGCCACACCACCTCCTACACCAAAGCCCGTACCTGAAAAACGCATGTCTCACCCACACCACCAGCGCACGTAACATGTCTCATCTGCCTCCATACAAGCCCCCAGGACCCGAAGGGGTGTCTCATCACGCATACCTGCGTCGATACCCGTGATTTGCAGGCAGCAGGTAAGCGTGAAATGCGTGTTCGCTTTTCCCTTCCCTCAAATGTCGCTTCCCCCCTGGTGGGTGTCTGGATGAGGGAGGGATGGTCGGCGGAAAATTATCGATGGCCCAGCTGCGAGCGAGTGTGAGACTGAGTGAATGAAACACCGCAGACTGCGCGATCGATTGCCGACCTGGACGGATGCAGGGACGGTCATGCACATTATTGTTTACATGCAGCACATATGTCCGTACGCATGTATGTCAATCTCGGTATCGAAAAGCCATCGTAGCACCGCATCCAGATCCATCCCAAGCGAGCAAAATTTCACTTCCTGTCAAACGGACGAGTACAACAAACGGATTGAAGACAGCAAACGAAGCGAGGACGAACAAACGGTAGGTAGGTAATCAACTGGTATCATTCAAACACACCGAGTATCAAGGATATCATAAACAAAAAACGCCTGCCGTACCAACCCCTAATAACCCCACCGCCCAGAATCAACCGCAAGCTTCTCGATCCTTGCCGCATACAACCGCATAACATGACACACAGGATCTCCCCAAATCACCCCTCTCAACCTCTCATCACTCGCAACCTGCGCAACGACGCCGTCCTGCAAACGGTCTTCGATCGTAGCCGTATGGTGGACTTCCGCATACGGATCTCTCGACCGTAAGACGACGATCTGGCCCGCGTTACTCAGCGTGCTAGGCGGGACGCGCCAGGTCGGTTTAGACGGTGACGGGCTCCGTTTGAGTGATGTGTTTGCGTGCGATTGTTCGGATCGCATGGGCATCCGTAGACTTCTGAATCTCCCCGTTGTACTGGATTTCCGCTCTGGTGAATGGGACCGTACCCCTGACGTATGCAGATGTGCGCTCTCAACCGTCGGCGCCGGGGCCGCATACAACTCCAGTAAATTCCTCACATACGCCTTATCAGCTCTCGCAACGGGATCCCCCTCATTAACAAATGCGTAAAAGAGCGACTTCCTCAGATCAAGTCTGCGCGGTGTTTGCAGCGGATACAGCGATACAGGCGGCGATCCGAACGTAACGCAATGTATCCTCTTGAATCTTCCAGCAAGCACATTAAGCTCGGACGCCGTAGTCCTCGAGGTAGCCAGCATATGCATATAAAGCAGGGACGCGACGGCGCCACCGGCAGAATGGCCGGTAATCAGCAGCGAGTAGGCGCAGCGTCGCGGGTCTTCTGCCAGGAGCTGGCGCAGGCGCGACGCCACGGGCGCCACCATGTTCTTCGCGACGTCGAGAAAGCCCGCATGACAGAAGTTCCGCGCGTCGTCGAGGAAGCCCGTCGGGGGCGTGGGCGCGGTTTTCAGGTTCACGGCCCAGTCCATGAAGGTTGCGGTGCCGCGTATCGCGAAGACGATGGTGCCCATGTTGTCCATGGGGACCGACTTGATGTACATTGCTTTTGTGCCGTTTTTGCAGTCTGCGTCTACGAGGGCGTGTTCTTCTGCGCCGCCGGGCTTGTCGTAGACGCGTTCGGAGTATTGCGCGGCTAGTTGGAGGAGGGGGTATGTTGATGTTGTCCTACGTTTGTTAGTGAGATGGTCGAGTTTTCCGGTTTATATATATAGTGAAACTACTAACACTCGAAATAAGGGCAGATCCAACGGCAGTTTTGAATTGGCATAGAGATCTACCTTGGAGAAGTAGCTATTCGTTATATACGACGTGGTTCCGCCGCCGCCGCTGGCTTGATTCTTGGCCCCATCTCTCCTGCTTCTCCTCCCGTGCTTCTCTCTAGAAATTACTGTGTGATACGCCGTTGTTAAGGGTGCCAGTGAGACGTGGGGGAGATGTCGGTGCGTTGACGGATCGTGCTCGGAACCGCCGTATTTGTCGCGGTCAATGAGCGTTAAGACGTCGTCGAATTTTGAGTACATGTGATCGTATAATAACGAGGCTCCTTGATCGAGGAGCTGGGTGCCGTATGCGTGCCATCTTGACGAACTATCATCGGTATGGCGACCGGTACTGTTTGTTGAAAAGTGAACCAAGCTTGCATCCGAGTCTCGGCCGCCGCTCGAAAGACTATTATGAGAATGAGACTGAGACTGAGAACGAGAGCGGGAGCGAGAACGGGAGTGAGGTTGAGACTCCGAAGGGTTGATGTAATAGTATTGATTTATAATAATAGGGCCGTGTTGAGTCTGATATTGGACATGACGAGACCCGGAAGGTAGAGAACCGGCCGAATGAGAAGGCAACGATCTTGATCTATCAGTGTGAAAAGAACTGGTAGATGACACATGCGTATCGGAAACGCGTGGTGATTCGCGATGTCTAGCTGGCGGCGGAGACGGATATCGTGATGCCTTAGTTTTATTCTTCGTCCGTGGCGGCGATTGTGAGTGTTTCTTTCTATCGAAGAAACCCATAATGAGGACGTCAAGCCAAGGAAACATGAAAGTCGAGGATGAGTTTCCGTCCGCTAATAGAAAATCTTTCCTGGTATCGGTTACCTTTTTATTTTGGCGGGAGGCCTAGATTCACAGATCAGCGCTCTAGCTTATATATATGAATAAAAGAAATGACGTCTTGCCTCCCGTCTATCGAATGCCTTGCCGGATACCGGGTAAGGCTCACCTTTTTTTTTGGTGGTTAGTTTTTGCCATGGTCCATCAGCGCGAAGTTGCTCAGCCCCATTGAATCCGCCCATTCAGAAGTCCGCCGGAGGAGGCGCTGCACATAGTGGACGAATCATGCGCTGCCGTGAGATAAGATCCAGCGGACGGAGAAGGGTAGCCAAATGATTCATATTGGCGGCGAAGAGCATGATTTTTACTAGTCCACGTAGTTGATATTCACTTGCTGGACTTCTTCATAACGGGGGTTGTGACACGAAGAGTTTCAGTTCGATGGCTTCAAGTAAGGAAATCGACACAATGGCCTACCTAAGCGCGAAGCGAACAAGTCCAGGGACACGGCAATGATAACGTATGCGAATTTTGTGGCGAAACGGATTCCAGTTTGCTGTTCTCGTTCTATTCCTTACACCTCGGGGTGTTGAATGAAGACCGATCCTCTTGAAATGCAACCAGGATCGTGCACTTGGTCAACCTGCGCCAGTCTATTTGTCTTAATAGATTCTGTATGCGCTCGACTCCGCTTTCTTCTGGTTCTGCTTATCTATATTAGTTGATGTTGTCAGAGTTGTTAACAGCCGCTGTGCATGTTAGTTCGTTTAGTCTGTCGTAATCAACGCAAACATCAGAGATCACATTGAAGGAACTCGAAGATAAACAAAACACGGGAAGAACGAGAATAAAAATTCAATTGTTTAAGAAACCGGGAAGCATCAGCTTCAACCGATTTATCGTCTTCGCCATCCATCGCGTGTGTTGATCGTCTGCCTGTCCAAAATGGCACATCAGACAAGAGTCTTGACTCATCGTCTAATCATAGCCGGCACCTGATCTCTCGAAATGCTGGTTAGCCCTGCCATTTGGATCACCTGCTTCGGATCCTCAGACCGGATGGCGTAAGAAACTGGGTATCACAATACCTGCTTTGATCACGTACTCCGTACTGATCCCTGCACTCAGTGCCTCATAACCTCCTTCATCCTGCTCCTCCATAGCAACGAAATAACCCGTGTAGGCTGTGTGCGCTTCTCAAATAAGAGGAGAGCTGTGCGCCGCAGCCACGGGAGCACGACAAAGGATCAACTCCAACTCCCCAACTCCCCCACCTTTTCGCTTTCTGGGGAACCTCACAGACTCGCAACCTTCTTCTGCGCGAGTCCCCCCAGCTTCGCGGCAGCAGCGTTCAGACTAGCGACATCGGCTCCCTGAATCATTTTCTGTCCGTTCACAGCAACCTGGCGACCATCCTTGAAGAACAAGAAGGTGGGCATGGCAGTGACACCGTGGGTGCGGGCAACGTCCTGCACGTGGTCGACGTTGACCTTGGCGAAAGCGAGGACGCCCTCAACGGCATGAGACGCGGCTAGCTTCTCGTAGATGGGAGCAATGGCCTTGCATGGTGGGCACCAGTCTGCGTAGAAGTCGACGGCGACATATGTCGTCGATGAGAAGAGGGACGCGAGCTCGGCGCTGGAGGTGATGTGCTTGATGCTCTCGCTCATTTTGGTGGATTTGTCTTGTTCGAATTCTTGAAAATAGGTTGAATATTTGAATTCAGAGGATGTTCTCTTTATGATGGCGTGTATTTTGATTTCACAATTCTATCCTGTAGCTTCAAAATGAGAAGATGTGTGACTTTTATCTCTCTTTCTCCTCTCGAACTTGTTCGTTTTGAGATTGAGCTTGACCGACCTTGAGGGTCAGCCAGCTGATAAATCCGGATCGCGCAATTGCCACCAGCTGTTCGCGTTAGTCTGACTCTTGACAAATCACTGACAAAGACTGGCCAGCATTCATCGTGCCTCTTTTCCCGCCGAAATCCATGGAATTCATGAGAAGCAAAAGGTGTCACCGATTCATCGTGACTGTCATTTCTTACACATTCAGAATGAGTTCGAGAGTTCATAGGAGTCACTCGACCAGCTGCATGCGAATGTCGTGATTTATCACGGATTACGTACACCATGGCTTACCAAATATCCTCACGGTTTATCCCGTTCTTCGAGAAACGTCCGCATTCCCAGAATCCGGTTTCTGCCTCAACTATTCCGTAATCCGGACGGAATGTCAAAGTCTCCTATTCACTACCTACCGGTTCACCGGCGCCCCTCGCCGAACCAAGCCAGGATGATAGGCGATTTTATCCCATTCGGCTCTCAGTCACTACTACCCACTTGACAGTTCATCAGCGCAGTAATCAAAGCCAAGAGTCTCGCTGTTACAGTACAGTATACCATCGCATCGGGGATTGAGACCAGGCAACTAACAGCGAGGCAGATGCTGTAACCGAGCTCTGAGGACTGCCATGGAGGGCGCATATTATTTGTTCTCGTCGCAGATTGGCGATAGACATATGCCTCACTGTAGTCCTGATATATTAGGACTCTGTGCATCTGCACGATGGGGTGACAACGACGCGGCACTTCACGATGGCATCGCATTAGGATTTGAAGTCCACCTATTGCCTGTGCAGCTAGCGAGCACATTTCACGGCATTCATGAGAGAAGGGCTCATGTCATTCTGAAGTCGTTCTACCGTCATCGCTGTTCACTCGAGGTACACAGTCGCTCCAGGCCGACCTCAGGGTGAGATGGGTATGCCAAAGACACTCCTCGCCCAACGTCACCCTCTCATCTACACTGCCGCCCGAATGCTTTGAGCTCCTCAATAACTGGACTGTAGAGACACGGTGCCATCACTACAGCTATTATTATGGCGACGATTTTCCCGATTGGCCCTCTGGCTCTTATTCATTGACTGTGTTGGCCACGCATCTCGGCGTTGATCCATCCTGCAACCCTCCAGCATCGACTGTTACCCGATATGCCGAAAAGCTGCAAAATCCATATTTCCCGGGCCGTCTGAGAGGATATCCGTTTATATGAACCCTGTTTATTACTCGCAAGCGCTGTATTGATGCTACTGACTGTCTTCTAGTTCGTCCCGCGTGCGCCCCCACGACTCCCTACTTCGTCATGGATCTTTCGTCTCATACGCTGGACTTCAAGATCGGAGTAGTTCGAGGGATGCACAACAAAGATATATCAATCGGTCTAACATGGAGTTCACTAGTCGGTGTTTGAACCCGTACGGATTAGCAGTCATCTTCAACAGCACCTTCGGCAAGGAGATCCGGCCTCTTATACGTCCAGGGGCAAAGACGATACTCCGACTATCTCCAGAGACTATGACGTGGCATTATATTCGCTTATCTACCTGGCCCAGAGCTTATGAGGTACGCAAACGTGTCTATGGAGAGCTTGTCATTGCGAAGATGCGATCACAGTTCCAGCTTACCTGATACTTTGCGATGCTGGAGTACACTCGCTCGTGGTTGATTTGCTGGGAAGCTACGAAAGTAATGGCGCAGCCCCTACACTGTGTTTCCTTCCCGTTCTAACAGTCTGTCACCATGAAACTTATTCGTCCGGTATACGATCGATGACTGGAAGAGTCCGACACTCCCGGGTCCGGATTACCCCTGGCGACCCTTTAAGTCCTTCGGAGTCCGGATGAACTCATTTTCAAGTCACGTCAACTCGCGAGAGTAAGTATTCAGGAGGAGAAGTTTTCGTTTACTACACCATTATATACATTCAGGGAAGTCGTTCAGAAGTTGAGGCCAGTACAGGTCAGAGTGTAGGTCTACAGAGATAATGATGCCTCAGAGATGGTCGCTCGACCCCTTGTACATTGGCTTCACTGAGTTGATTCAATAACAACTAACTCCTAGTGATTTAATTACAATGAGAAATGATATAAAAATATCTGGAAGACAAGTTCAATCTCACCGAATGTGAAAGCATTCATATGCACTCGGTTCAACAACAGGTACATCATGACATCCCTAATCACATGAAGAAGACAACTGGGCTCTAGTGACTGTTACTCTATAGAAACTACGGTATAATCAAGTCGTCGATTAATCTTCACTCCTCTTGGTGTATATCCCGCAACATCACATGTCATGCCTAAGTACCTACTCACTGGTCTATATGAACCTATGCCTAAATATGTCACGGAACAAACCTTCTTCCTCAATCCAACTAGAAGATTGTGAAGTCCAGCCTCTTGGCTCCCCGGCACCATCAACTCCCGAGCTCGCAATCTAAGCCCAGAACAGCGTTAAGACTGTCGATGCCCATCACAAACTACTCGTCAACTCCTTCATCGCAAGATGACTAGGCACCTACTCAGTAAGGGTATCAGCCCCGTGCCGAGTAACCCTCTGGAATGAAAAGAAAACGTATCCAAATGACTCCCATCTCAGGTATGATCGTCAACCGGGAAGAATAGTTACCGAGGACGCTAGCAGGTAGGTGAGGTGTGATCTGGAAGAATATCCCCATTTACCTGGCACGTTTCCTACTTGGAACGTTTCATCAGAGCCCTTTTCTTTTGGAATTGAATTAGTCGCTTCTATTCTTGTCCCATGCTACGTAGGAAACAGTTACTTTTTGGTAGGGAAATCATACCACACAAATTGATGTATTATTCGATTTATAATCCCGTCTCAGTTCGGGAATGATGAGTAATTACCTCCCTGTCTAGGCGTCGTATCTGGACTCAAGTCAAGTTAGGGGAGACTCCGAACATAACAGAAAGTTCCCTTCGAGAAATATTTCGTACAGCTAGATTATGATTGAATCTAGAAAAAGGATCTCCGGCCAAGCCGTCTAGGGATCTCACGATCCCACCCCTAGGAGATCTCGGGGTCTACTCCGCCGACCCTAAGTCCGTGTGCCTGGGTTCATGCAGGGTGTAGCTCGCGTTCGCCTGGACCGCTCGAGGCCTAGACATTGTTTCAAATCGGTTGCTCTGGAGTCGTTATGGGTTTATTGGACTGCCTAGACATTGTTTCATGTTTTATACCTTAGACATATGTGTGGAGTTTTACTGCTAGTAACGCCTTGTTCTGTTTTTATAGTCTTTCTTCTTGTAATAGTAGTTGATAAGTAGTCTGTTGAGGGCTAAGATCACGTTGGGTAGATCACGGTCTAAGGTGAACGAGATAGGTATCAATGTCTCCTCCGTCCTTACTTATGGCTATTGGTAGATAGTCGAGCGAGTGATTGGATTCCACTGGATTGCAGGAACAGCCGCGGTACGGACGGGAGATCGGGCTTCATTCCAGACCAGAATAGATCCATCCGTACCAGTCTGACGTGCGAATAACGTGACGATGCCGTTTCCTGGAACACCTCAAGAACCACGATACGAGTATCCACGTGATAAGAGAAGAATGTGTTCAATTCCATGGAAACCCAAACGTGCCTGTTTTGCTATTTGTCTGAATTTGTTTCTATTCTTTTCCCGTCATTTACGATAGGGCCCATCATCATCGCCGCATCCCGTGTGGAGTTGTGTGATAATTATGCCTAACCGGAAAACCTGGAGCAAGTCGGTCCGATGAGACAAAAGTCGACCAACACGATCAGCCCGTCTGGTCTGTCTTATCCCTGTTCAGCCATCTGAAGTTGGGTCCTAGCGTATGCAAGTCAGGCTAGGATTTTGCGGGGGAAAGAAACACTTGCTTCGTAGAAACGAGAGCCGGCCGTCACTGAAAGAGAGAAAAAGGGATACAAATGCCGGACCGGGGAAAAATGTCCCACTTCATCCCATAAGACGGGATAACGTCGAGACCCTTTTTCTCACAGGGGAATACAAGTTGTAGGTACGCGTCCCCCTTCGTACGAGAAAAGCATGCATACAATCTAGATTGATCTTCCGATGACGAATGTTTTGAGGCCCCCTCAATGCGACTCGTTGAGATTCCCGTCTCTCGGGCGTTCCTTGCGGGTGATAAGGCAAGAAAGGAAGAGGGAACACATCTGAGATAGGTAACGACAAAAAGCCGCGGGAGAGATTTCCGAAATGGGCTGTTGTGAAAGGGGTTCACGAAATCCACGGGATTTGTCAACTGGTCCGCCAATTGGCTGATAAATCGACCCTTGCCTCGGCAGGATGTTTGCTTGTGACGATGGGGGAGAGGGGAAGGGATGGAAGGAAAAGATGGGGGAGGGCCATTGGTCGCACTTCTTGCAGTTCTACAATGAAACGGACGAGATCTACTTCGAGGGGAGGAGAGGGGGAAGGGGGCATTACACTAGAGGAATAATAGGCTTGGTTGTCAGCTGATGGCGACGAGGAGGGTGGTACGGACCAAGAAGGTCGTGTTGGGTTTCCTCTCGACTACGAGTATGTAGAGAGAGAGCCGTTTTTTTCTCGTTGCTTGCACAGCAGAGACGCGTGGAATGAGTAGGACAAGACCACACCACCCACCTCGCAGCGGACTTGCATCTCATTACGGAATATACCATCTTTTCATTACCACCCCCTTCAGGCATGCACATGGCCTCCCTCTCATATATTTCCGCATTGCAATCTACATTAATGTATGTGACGATGCGGGCAAGTGGTGGATCATATTTTTTCTAAATGGTGTTGTATGCATAAAACTTGGTTATCTCCGATGCGTGCGTTGTCGTAGGGAGGTAGGATTCTGGTGAGGCTTTAATTATTCGGTATTGCCTACCGAGGCGAACCTGAGGAGGAGAGGGAGAAACGAAAGAGGAGAAGAGAGGAGGCACCAATTGCGAGTGTCGATCATTCGGGTCAGCAAATGACAATAGATGGTGTTTCTTGCCCTCGAGATTTACAGTCAGACGGGAACCCCGCCGCTTGCGTTAGTACCTAGGGCACTGCAAGGTAATGATTAGCGTCACAGAGCTCTCGGAATACAGGAGGCCAGACGGTGATGCAGACTGGATCGGGACTGTTCCGACTCAATACTTGCTTGTGACTTACATACATGTGTGAACATGTGGTGAACATGCGAATCTGATCCGTGGTTTGATTAGGACGACAACGGCCGGCTCTGATGATTTGCATGTCACCACTTCGCCAGTACCAAGGCTCCCTGGACAGGTTATAAATAGAGTCGCCGGCGCATTACGTAGATGGAGTGATTCCAGGTTGCACCGGGGATAGGGTGCAGGGTTATAATGAGCCCTCTGCTATAGGTGACCCGATGCGATTCTTAAACCCAGACATTCCGGAATGCCATCCTCGTTGTTCCATGAGTTGGCTGGGCGCCAAGAACATAGCCCGAAGTCCACCTGTCATCGGGAACCTGATGTTCTATTCTTGCAGCCAGGTAATCTTGATAGGTAATCAGATTTTCTCTTGGGCAGTCATCTCGTTTCTGGCAGGGTGATTTATTTTCAGGTTGGATCGTCACGGCAAGCCTGGCGATTTGTTCGACCTGGCAAGCTGTCTAGAATCGCCTTTGAACTGCCTGGGTTAGACAGGTCTGAGTAACTACCAATAGTGCACGATACTAAACTGACACTACCATCTAGCGGAGTTAGTGAGCAGTAATAATTAGCCAGTTACCGGGTAACCACGAGGACGACATGCCTAATTTACTACTGTCAGGTCGGTACGGATTATACGGGCTGTGATGGGATATGAGAGTTGTTGGCCGGGTGTTGTTCTCGTCTCTTGAGACTTATTACCTAGATTACTAGATGTCTAATCGTGAATCAGCTTGTCGTGATCCCGCGAACACCGTCGTTGTCCGGTTTTTATTTGAGTAGTAATCCGTACGGTAGTTGACTAGGTAGCGAGCGGCCTGGTGACGGCCTCATACTACCGGCGACTACCGTTCCTTCACGCAGTACGGAGAGATGTTGGCAGGTCATCTGAGTACCTATCCTGTACCAACGGAATGAATTCCACTCCTTTCTCCTCACCGTAATTTCTAGAAGTTCTCTTAGCCGGGGAACTACTGTGTAGCTGCATACAATGACGGCGTCATCAATTCCGCTGATCTGTCGTGAGGGTTGTCTCCTGGTCCACGCTGCGGTTGTACTCGGTAGTCGGCCGCCAAACCTGGAGGTTGGGATTCTCAACTGCAAGTTTACCCTGGAGTCGAAGTCGCATTGACAGCACCGCTAAGGAATGCCTATCCAAGCCGACACATGCCGTCTCTCCAATCGCCGGATATCGTTCGGGCAGTGCCCGGTTATATGGGCGTCGCATCTAGCGTCGGCTAGGTAGGACCTATGGCGTAGGGGCAGTCGACAGACGCAGGTAGCGTCGCTGCAAGTTCTGCTGTCCAGACCCTGCTCCACGTGAGATGGGCGTCAGCTCAGGAGCAGGTTCGATGAATGCCACTTTACCCAACAGTGCACGCTGCGTTCCATCTCAAGCCTCCAGGAGCAGTAACGTTAAACAAGCCTCCCCCCGCCCCCAGTCCCTATTCGGTACTTGTCCCGATTCATGCTGATTCTACCTGTCTCTACATCGCTATTTTCTGCAATACCGCCCAGTACACGGCCTATCTATAGCTGCCGGTACATTCTGAGTACGACGGGTGTGTATCCCGTACTCCTGTCAATACCTATCCTGTCAATATCCCAAACAATACTTGCCCTCCCTCCCTACCCCTACTCCATACCCCAAACACTGGTACGGAATACCGAACGTCTGGGAATCGGCTGGAGTCGCCCGCTACGTAGGTCGCATTTGTCGACATCTGCTGCTGACATTTGCATCTCCTCCACGATGGAACAGAGCAGAATCCCATCCCATTATGACGACACTCGTCGTCGATGTACCCAACTGAATGCCTGATCCGTACACCACTGCCTAGATGCTGACATCGGAAATCTGTAGAAATTCGAGGTGTCACAATGTGAACCGTCTGCCCTGCTGCTACTGGTAGGGCCTATTGTGAATATGTAGGAAGATGCGCATGGGACCGTCCTCGGCCCAATCTCATCAACGTCCTACCAAATCGCAGTCGAGCAATATGTAGGCAGGCTGTTTTAATCTCTCCGGATACGTCGAATTTTCGCGCACCTTTTTTTCACGCAATCTTGATATCGTAAAGCACGGGTTGTCATTTTGCATCGGATCATCAGCAGCAAGGTCAGAGTCCTGGCAGTCCTTGTGGTTCGACTTGGTCGTACTGCATCACGAGAGTCGAATGCCGTCAGCCTCGCATTCCTGAATTGGGCGTAGGACCGTTGCGACCTCCCGTGAGCGACGACCGCAGCGGATGTGCACACGGGGGAACAAGCGCACGGCGGCCATGCAAATTAAATAGCATCCAAGGGGGGTTGTTTAACAACGCAGCGTGCGTGCTGCGTGCTGGATAGACTGTCGTGGGGACTCTGAGAGCCCGTGTTCACAGCCATGCCAGAGGGGAAAAAAGTGGCTTGATTAGTTTCCATTCTCGTGCTCTTACATATTCGTTTGGCATTGTCATTGTCGCGGATGTGTGACAGGACCACTGAGTAGTGCCTTTGGTCAGCTCCTTGGCTCAGATTCCCCAGCCAGAGTCCGTCATACGCATAGATAATGGCTTCGCGCACGTGCGGTATCTTGCTTTGCTCTGGAGCCCACGACGACGAACCATACGACGGGCCAACCGCCAAGCCATCTGGCTCTTGCAGGGAGCAATGACGTGATGCCAGCTCGTGGGAGAGAGCTCTCGCCATCACATGAGCTCTGAGCCGAGAGACCTAAGCCTAGCGTAATGCAACATGAGCACGCTTTTCTGAGATTCATTAGTGTCAAATATGAGTGCTGAGCTGAGAGACCTCATCTTATTGGCTGTGTTATCAATTTCTTTGACTCTGCTCGAGACTCGAGACAAGGAGACAAGGATCGAGGCCCTTTGATGACAATCAATGCAGCCCTAGTGTGGGTTTCTTGCTCCTTGACCCGTCCTTTTCGTACGTACGGAAGACCACGATGGCTACTTGTAGGTAGCTGTAAGCGGACATCTCGTACATTTATCAGACAGACTGAGAGGCACGGGAAGAATATCGTCTGGCACGAGGTCCTTTGCAGACGATCCGTGTATGTAGTATCACGTCAGGATCTAAGCCAGCAGCCAGCCGGAAACACAGAGGGCGTTACCCGGTTTGCCCTGTAAGGAGGTGATAGGATGGGTAGACGCAAGAGTCGACGATGGTTACCGTTAAACGTGCGTAGTGTTGAAGGTGGGCTCGTAGCAATGGACCATGTTGCCTGCCCTGCCTGCCATGTCCCGTTTCCCGGCAAGCTGGGTGGTCCGGAAAAAGAAGCGCCTTTGCACAGAACAGGGCGCACTAGAGCCTGGGGCTGTCAGTGGGGCGTTCTAGGTGCCATTTTCCCACTGCCAATGTCTCTCCAGCTTGACTCTCAAATTGTGTAGATCGACTAACCCCCTTCTGGGGGACCTCGCCGACGTCCTCAGCCCAAACGGCCTTAGGCCCTTGGTACAGGCGTGTGGTCGACGCTAAACTACCCAACGCGGTTAGGCAGCTACAGGCACTACCGGTTAGCGGAGGTAGGTACATCCCACACCGCGTACATTAGTGTACCACAAATGTACCTGGAATATGTACAGCAGGCACGCGAGGGATTCCGGGGGGCTGTGGGATGTGTGGGCAGGTATCGCTACCGCCCGATCCCGATGGGCTCCCCGCAGTCTTTGCGGAGCCGGGTCCTGCGTGAGAGTATCTGTACTTGCGCCGTACTTGTCCGCACCTGTTCAGGCTACCACGGCCACCATGCAGCGCGTCTGCAGCTCGCAAGCCCCTTCATTTCCAAGGGTCGCCAGGTACTCTCGATGTACCCGTCCCGCCTGCACTCGTACCCTCTTGTCCTCCATCCCCAAAAGAGCCAGATGTGGGCCGACCCTCCTTCACCATTCCCCATCTTTTTTACCCTGCCTTTTTCAGTCCTTGCTCCGACTCTTCTACCACCTGTGCCTCTCTATTACTGCCTGCCTGCTCTCTCTCTCTTCTCTCGCAACAAGTTGCTTGCTTATTCTCTTTGCTTGTTGCCGTTATTTGTCGTTGTCATTGCTCTTCTCGTCGGTCGTCTCGAAACCGGAGTTCTTCACTGACCGACGTGAGCATCACCGTGCATTTGCTATATTCTCGTCGGCTTCTGGACAACGCACGCACGCACACGCCTTGGCCCGCATTCACCCACAAAAAACGGCATCTCTTTCTCGCGTCTGGCGAATACCAAATCAGTCCCGTCGTATCGCAGATCGCATGCATTGACGCTGTTCCCCAAGACCCTATCCCCACGTTTTATTCAATGACCGACGTCCCTCCGCATATCCCTCATTGACGGGCCGATTCGCGGTTGATATTTATTACCATTTGCTGAGACTGGACATCGACGAGGCCGACAAATCGTCAGCTCCATACTTGGGTCTGACTACGGATTACAGCAAACGAGAATTGGAATAGTAACAATATAGCAAACATCTTCGCTCGATATCAACGATCGATATACACTTAGACAACACCCGCTTTGGAAGAAAACAAGAATAGAACGAGAATAGGACGGTTCCAGCCTCTCATCCTCACTCATGTCGGCCGCAGTTAAGAGGGCCTGCGATGCTTGCCATCGTCGCAAGGTCAAGTGTGATGGCATCAACCCTTGCCGGAACTGTTCTTCGGCTCAATTAACCTGCACTTACAATGCAATTCCTCAAAAGAAGGGCCCCAAAGGTTCGAGGGCGAAGGTGATTAGCGAATTGCGCGAGACGCAGCGACAGACGAGTCTATCCGCCAAAGTCCAGAGCCGCTTGAACGGCTTGGGAAGCCCGCCATGTGCTTCACCTTCCGTGGCACCCACGCCGGGTCTGCTCGCACCCGAGATGATCAAGGAAGCTATCGAGTTCTTTTTCGCCAACATGTACTCGATTATGCCCATTCTACACCGCCAACGCCTCGAGCAAGAGTGCATGTTCGTAGAGCAGAGTCCCGACACGTACTGCTTGGTTGCGTCGCTTTCTGCTTACATGCTATTTCAACCCGGTATGAGCCTGCCGAGTGGAGACCCGTTACTCGAACACATGCCCGGGGCTCACATTGCGTCGGGCACACTTTTAATGGAGGAAGCTATTCGAGTGCGGAGAGGATTCGATTATCTAGATACGCCAGGGCTCAACAACCTATGCACGAGCTACTTCCTCTTTTGCTGCCACTACGCCCTTGAGATGCACGAAAGGGCTTGGTTCTATCTTCGTGAGGCTACGACATTAGCCCACATGTGTGGAATGACGAGAGAGGAGTCGTATTTGCAGCACGACAACATTGAATCATCACGGCGCCGACGCTTATACTGGCTATTGTTCGTGACGGAAAGGTATGTTTTTGATATAGCTCATAATAAAAGTAGTGGCGGTGGCAGGAGGCTGACCGTAAACAAAGGGCCTATGCTCTGCAGCGTGGTCGACCTTTAACATTGCAGGCTTCAATCAGTCTTCCCACAATTAGCGACGACCCGTCTGACCCATTAGCTCACCAATTAAGCGGCTATCTCTCGTTGGTCAACCTGTTCAGACCTTTTGACGACATTTTCATCACGCTCTGGAATAAGTCCCGAGGCGAGTGTTCTCCCTCATATCTCGGTGTTTTGCGAAAACAATTCTCCGAAAGAGTTGCTGGTTCAATGAACGGGCAAGATGTTGACCAGCGCATGGTTCACCAATGGCTGAAAACCGCCATCTGGCAGATGACCATGCAGAACGGCTGCATTACCCAGAATGGCCAAGAGCAACTACATTACCAAATTGACATGTCGCGCGAATTAATGTCCATGGCATCTCAGTTTCAAACACAGAGCACCGAATTGTTAGGTGTGCCTCTGGTTGCTAAGTTGCTTGATATCGCTTGCACTCTTATCGACGTGCTCGCCATGCAACCCCCTCATGCCGATCCCTTCACAATGGGTCCTCGCGGACATCTCAAGTCCCTCCTTCAGATACTGTCTTGTCTCCGCACTGGCGATCATCACTTCCTCCCACTCCTTCTAGATAAGGTCCACGATGTCTTGCCTCGTTTGGCAAACCCGATGCTTCAGCGTGCACCGGACAATGCCTGCATCCCCAACATGGCAAATATCGACATATTCGACGGGTTTGGAAATGCGGGAATGGCCCAGCCCCCAATGATGACCGATTTCAAGACGGAGCCGTATACGTCGAACGCAATGCCGCATCTGCAAGATATTCCGGCAGTGGACTCGGGCAGCTCTAGCAGTGGCTCCGATATGAAGTCCCCCTTCCCGATGGCCGGCTCTCCCCCTGTCATGTCACCTACTGGCGAATATGGCCGTGGCGCCGAATTTAACTCGATGCCGGAAATGCTGATGAGTCCAATTGGTCAGACCCAGCCATCTCCGCTTGGGCAACCCGGAAGTCACCAGCATCAACACCAGATTCACAACATGGTGTCGCAGAACATGAACCAAACCCATCATATGAACAATCAAATGTCCGTTGACATGCACAACAGTCTCCCGAATGGACTGAGTCAGACTACGAATTACGTTAATATGGGCCAGCCGCAAAGTATGCCTCCGAACCAGGCCTACAATCAAAGTAGCCAGAGCATGATGAACAGCAATGTCATGCATCGGGCTTCACCCCAGCGGAGCAGTTTCTTAATACACCAACCGCAACACCCACACCAACACCAGTCGGCCCACGTTCCAAGGACAGTGGGAGATTTCCACGCCTTACAACGGGCCAACTCAGAAAGCGTTGGAATGAGTTCGATGGGCTTGCGGCAAATTCAAACCGACATGGATTTTAGCGGTTTACCCTAACATTTAAAAAGTCCAGTTTACGTTCGGACGTAACGAACACCTTTTTATTATCTGGCTGGGCCGTCATTCAAATCGCTTTATGGCCTCTATCGACGACTTTGAAAGGCCAACACATGCTGCGGTATCTTGTCCGGTCATGTTTTGTATATACATTACTTTTTCTGGTTCCTTGGCTTGAGCAACACGGGGGGCATTTCGAGCATACGTGCTGTGCTGCTTGAGAGCATAGTCACGCAGACGAGTATAAAATTACCATGGCATACTTACGCCGGCTCATCAGATGAAGATTTTGAGATGGCCGGACGGGAGTGCAGAAGAGGGGTCACCGTGGTCTGTTTCTTATATATACGGCATATGGACTGGTTCGGGTCGTCATTAGTTCAGTGAACCGGCGCTTGTGGATTATAACGGCTGTGCTTATGTGCTGCCATTTGTGTATCATGATACGGAGTGCGATCATTTATTCGGCATATTATTACGGGAGTTCTGACGAGACTTACGCATTGGGAAAGAGGAGGTAATCATTGTGTACACAAGCAGCGTGAATACAGCAGTGGGGGGCAGACGAAACGAGGGACACGACGACACAAGTGTACGTGGACGGTGTTCAGCGAGAGCGATAGAGCAGCACGACCGGCACCCAGGTTTACAGAGTATAGCGCGACACAGCGAGATAGGACTAGATAGCAAACAATCTACAGATATCACGGGTATCGTGATACGGGTTACAACAAGTCGTCTCTTTCTTCATTGAGAGTTCAAAGATACTGGTTGCCGGTGTACCTCTTCCGGATTCCGTATTCCGAACGGAATCCATATGGAATACTTGTTGGACTACGAGAGGCCGTCTTGAACCTCGATAGGGCAGGTAACAGATTGATAATACGTCCGTTAGTTTCTAACAGATTACTCACTTTGAAAAGCATTCCTAGCGCTGGCAACTAGACGCCGTAGTCACTAAGTAAAAACTAAGAGCATAGCGTGACCAAGCATTGTCTGCGTGTTACAGATCGTGGCAGGTAGGCGACGTTGACGATGATACGTGTTAACCGGACGCCGGTGCAACGATCGACCCTAGGCTGGGTAAGTCTCGCTGCTAGTAAAACCAGATCGATCGATCTGCCATGCCATTGCTTACGGATTACGGAGTACGGTTACCTGACTGACCTCCACCGCCAACCCAACCCATACCGTACCGTCGTACCGGTTTTGTTGCTTACCTATCTCCCACGGAGATCCGGGTCGTCGCTGCAACCTTTCAACTCTTGGAAAAGATAAGGGTATGTGGTCAGAAAGATAACTAATTAGATTGACTCCTTGCTTCATGAGCCATTTACCATCCGAACTCGTGAGCCTTTTTTCCTCTCTTAAACGCGGCAGATAGATACCTAGAGGGATACGTAGATGATGGGGGTGGTAGCGCGACGTTGGTGGTGGTGGGTACACTACCTACCTGCCGGTCGGCATCACCGACGCGATGAATCATGACAGGTAGGCAGGCAGTCCCGTCTCTATATACCTCCTTACCACCTACATACATATACCTACCTACATACGAAATACCAACCAGTCCTACGAGAACAAATAGGGGTGACACACCACCACCACCGTCTACCGGCCGTAGCAATCGGCACGAGACGGAGGCGGGTGGGGGATGGATGAGGCTATGAGGATGGGACGATGGGGGTGTGCTCGCGATAAGGGGGCTGAGATTTCCATCCACGAGCGACGAGATCCGAGCTTACCCTCCTACTACCTACTGTCGTGTAGGTAGGTGCTGTATATAGATAGATAAACGACCAGACAGGCAACACAGCATGAAAAAGCAAGCAAGAAGTCCATCCATCCAATCCGGGCGAGGGGGAACCCATATGTAACCCTCATGTCAAGAGGAGAAAAATGAAAAGAAGACCATTAGGGAAACATATGTGCACGTAGAAACCCTATCATTTCAATTCCCATTCCCGTTTTTATTTAGTTACATACCCGTAGCTAGCAGTAACGAATACCTAACCCCTGACTCGTTCTCGTTCTCGTTGTTGTCATTTTCTCGTTCCCAGACATCGAGAGAGAGACACTTCCCTTTTCAAACACCTCCCATGACCCAGCCTGAACGCCCCAGTCCCATAAACAAACATAGCCGTCGTCGGACAGCAGAAAAGAGAGAGACCTGATTCCAGATCGTAGGGTATGAGGGAACGGGGGTATATGTATATACACAGAAAACACAACAACAAAGTCGTAACCGAAAAGAGGAAGAAGAAATAAAGAAATACTTCACAGGGCGGTCCGAAAAAACCAGGGAACCATGCCCATCTTTATTTCTTCGACTTGTTTGCGTTTCCGTTCCCTCCCATCTTGACCTTTTGAGCCTGTACATCGTCGTCAGCATCGTAAATAGATAGAAGCAACTGAGTGTGGATGAAACAAATGGGTACCAAAGCAACTCAAGAGTGGATGAGAATAACAGGGGTAAATCTGAGTGGATGGAAAACAAAAGGAACAGGGGTATACGAGTGGATGAAATCGAAAAGGGGGTAAAACCTACGTCCCGCGCAAACTCAAGACTGCGAATCGTCTCATTCTCATTCTCCTTCAACGGACTAACCATGACAAACATGAGTGTCCGACATCCCTTACCCAGCGACGGCCGCAGCAGCTGCGTCAACGTATACGATCTAAAGTCCACGCCCTCCGTCTTCCCCTGGCCCAGGCCCGAAAGGACAGTACGTAGGTAACTCAGCGAGCTGTTGATCTCCACGCCTTCACGGTAGACCTGCGCGGGACCGTTCTTGTCGGGCTTCTCCGAGCCCGCGAGATCGATGAGGTTCAGCGTGCCCTTACGCGTCTTGACGACTTTACCCTCCTCATCGCGCTTCACGCCATGGATCTTCAGCACGAGGATCGAGTGCGAGCGCGAGGAGCGGTCGTTCTTGGCCGTCGCAGCAACATGGCGGTTCGCATCCGCCGTGCGGATCATATCATCAAGATCACCCGCCTCCTTCAGCAGCGTGAAATTATGGCCCTTGATCTTCAGCTCGTCGCCGAGGGGATCGACGGTAAGCGCATCGGGCTTCGAGTGGCGCGACGCGAGCAAGTCGTACAGCTTGTCCTGGTACACCTCCAAGTAGCTACCCTCGACGGTGTACTCCCAGCCGAGCGTCTTGAGGCGCTCGACCTCGGCGAAGATCATGCCCTGCGTGCGCGGGATGACGCCGTCGTCGCCGTCGCCCTGGCGCTTACTCATCGTGAAGGTCTTGCCCGAGCCCGTTTGGCCGTAGCAGAAGATGCAGACCTTCTTGCCGTCCATGACGGATTGGACGAGTTGACTAATCTCGTCGAAGACGTCGCTGTTCGTGCATTTGCTGTCGAAGACGCGCTCGAAGCTGAATTCGCGCGGCTTGCCGGGTAGGAAGCGGCCGGGTTCTGTGATATCCTCTCGGACGGTGGGGATGGTGAGGCCGTCGATCTTGTCCTCGTCGATCTCGTTCATCTGCGGTTGGAAGGGGATGAGGGCATCCTTGGCGGGGTCTGATGGCGGCTTGATACGGCACATGACGCGGATGTTGCCTTTGAGCTCCTGCACTTGCTCGAATAATAGGTGGCGTTTCTCCTCTTCCTTGATGAGTCTGTTTCGTAGAACGGCAGTCTCGTCGGCAATCTTCTGCTCAGCTTCCGTCTTGATGTTCTCGATCTCGAGCTCGCAATCAGCCTGTAGCTTCTTGGCGTTCTCTTCGAGCATCTGGATGCGCTCAGACTTCAAGTCAAGACTGGCGCTCAGCATACTGATCTGACCGCCGAGATGGCCCTGGTCCTTGGAGAGTCTCTCCTCCGCATCCTGCGCTCTCTTTCTGAGACGCTCGATAGTCTCAACATTGCCTTCGACCTGGACCTGGAGCTCCAATTTCTCAGTACCAGCGGTGCGTAGTTCGTGTTCGAGTTTGTGTATCTCGGCATTGCGTCGTTCGAGCGTCTCGTTCAATAGTCGTGTCTCGTGCTCGTGGTCCCGCTTCTGTCTGTCGAAATGGCTGCGCAAGTCCTTGTTCTCCTGCGACAGGTTCTCCAGCCGAGCTTCGGCCTCCGCGCCGCACTTCGCCTCGAACTCCTGCTGCAGCTTCTCGTTGCGTTCCGATTCTCTCTCGAACTTGTCCTTCAAGAGCTCCAGCTCCCGCTTGTGGTCCTCCTCCATGTTCTTGAAGTCTCGGAAACGCAGCTTCTTATGCTCGTCGAGATCGAACTGGAGGCTTCGCGCCAGGCGTTGAGCATCGTCGAGTTGGTCTCTGAGACGGGTCCGTTCCGAATGTAGGTCGCTTCTCTCGTTCTCCAACTCGAGCACTATGTAGAGTTAGTACACCATGAACAAAGGGGCAAAGGTAAGGTAGAGCCGGGCATAGGAGGCATAGCCGGGCAAGGTAAGTGAGGTTCACCTCTCTTCTTCGTTGCTTCGAGCTCCTCCTTCGTACTAGCCGTGTTGCGCTCGGTCGATTCCATAAACTCGCGGACCTGGCGGAGCTCCACGTCCATCTGGCTGACGCGCTCGTCGATATCGTTGACTAGAAATGACGGCACGTTAGAATATCTGCTTAGGAACGGTGGCTTAGTTGGCGAGGTGTTGAGCGCGGGTGCTTGTTGCTGTTTCGCAGAGTTCAAGGTGACCTTGATGGATTGCTGTAGCGAGTCCATCATCTGCATCGCACTCGGTGTCTTGGGTGCCGCCACTTGGTTAAAGATATTATTGTCCTTCTCTGGAATTGCTACTGCTGCTGCTGCTTCGTCGGCGACAGCGACAGCAAGAGGTTTATCGGGGGCCCGCAACTTGCAGTGGCTGCCCCTGAACGGCGTAACACTCTTAGGAAGGGTGGCGAAAACGACGTCTGGTTCCAGGTTGAGCTTAGGGATCGCTTGATCTTCTTTCTCGGGGGGATTCTTCTGCTTCTTGTCACGGAGCGACATCTTGGCAAACTGCTCGGCCAAAGAGACTTCTCTAGTTTTCGGAGGAATGGTTGGCATGGGCAGGTTGCTCGACTTTGAGCCTGCCATTTCCGATGCGGATTTCTTAAATTTGCGCAGATCTTTGCTGCAGAGAGTGTTGCGGTTGCCTGGCTTTCTTGGTGGCGGTATGAAACTGGATTCACTTGGACTTCTCTTGGGCACCGTACCATTGTTCGTTTCTCTGTTATCTCTGGTTCCTATCGAAGTGGCAGGTCGGGCGGGTCTAGCAGCAGCCGATCGTGCTCTTGTTCGTGTGGTCGGGGCGCCGGTTGGGATACCGCTGCCGATGGGTTTGATCGCTGAGGCGGCGGTGGGTTGGCGACGCGTTGCGTTGGCAGTCGTATTACTCGTGCCGTAACCTCGGCTCTGCACGTGGTCAGTCGTGGGATCATACAGGGCTGGAAAGAATTCATATCGGAAGAAGCTGTAGAGGATCATCGTGGCACGGACGCCGATGCCCAGGATTTGCTGTTTCATCCGGAGCTGCGAAGGATCCGCCGACGTTGTTGAACGCAGCAGAATTATTTGCGACCCGAAACATTCTACGGTACAAAAGGGAGTGTGCACAAAAAGCGCTTGTTTTGCTGTTCAGACAGCAAGGGATAGGGGGGTCATTATCTATGTAGGCATGTTCTGTTTCAAGGGAATATATGGAGGATCGTGGCTGCATGACTTACAAGATCTTTGATGGAATTGCCGCGAACCAGCTTGCCTGACGTCGACGGGGCAGCTGTCTTGCCCTGGAGTTCGGAGAGAGGTTTCCGTTTAGGGTCGGGATATGTTGTAGCTGTAAGAGGGGCAGTCAGTTGGTAATGTTCGACTTCGTGTGGGATCAGGAAAGTGCTGGATGGACTCTGCGTCTCACAGTGAGCTGAGAGGTTCCTTTTTGTTCCACCGGCGGCGGCGGTCTGGGCGCGCGTATTGTTCTGAGACTCCGTGGTCTCCTGCAGACCGGCGGAAGCTAGGGGAGCGCCGTGGTGGACGGTCGCAGACACTGCTGCAGATATTTTCGAGGGCGCACGAAGGCCACTCGGGCGGCACGGCTAGACAACATGATGTCAACAACGCGCGCGCATCTACGGCGCCATTAATAGGACGACATACCGCGTTCTCGTCCATTACGTCTAGCTAGATAGGTGGTGGGTATATGATGCCGGGTAATCCGTGTTGAGAGCTACGAGGTAGGCAAGTTTGGTGTAGGTATTGATTGAGAAAGACCCAGTGGTGGGGCAAAAGATCGATGCGTTTGTCGTGGGTATTTCGTAGGGAGAAGAAAGCAATGTCGGTAGATGGGCACGAAGCGACCTAGGTAGGTAGTCAGTCTCAATGTCGATGGTGGACGTGCGTGACCAGTATGTGATCCCATACACCAACAAGCAAGTCTTAGTTGAGCATAGGTATTCGTTCGTTGATGTTACCGGGGGCTAGCTAATTGTATGCATTGAGTTGTTGTAGCTGTTGGCATAGTGGACGGGGCTGTTGTTTAGCTGTGGGTTGAGCGACAGGTTGAGTTGCGGATAGAACGAAGTGTTATTCGGTTCGAGTCAGGTACGTACTTTGTTTCCATGTTGTTTGCAACTTTTGGGGGGGTTGTTGACCAGACAACGACGTTATTTCGATGCAACAGAACTTTTTGGAGCCGAAAGTGATCCACTTGGGGCCTCGCTTACCCGGTACCATGGGCTTGAGTACCTAGCGTATGCATGTGGAGATGGATATCTCTATACGGAATAGAGAAAATCGACACTCAAAGTGAAACTGCGGTCCACAATGAAGGGAATCCAGCCGATTCGGAAGGCCCCTACGTAACCGGTGACGGTGACAGTGACAGTGGCAGTGACAGAGTGCCATCCTAGGCAGGTACACCTGTCACCACCTATTACCTCCTGGTAGCTGATCCCAGGTAGCGGCGAGTTAGGCCAGCCTATCCCACCGACCTTTCGGGCGACCTTCCGGGCTAACGAGTTACGAGCACAACAACATAGCCCTGCTCATACCCTGCCCAGCCAAACTTCACATGCCTGCTTTGTACAACTAAGGCTTCCGCGTATATATAGCGAGGAGCGGAGTCTGGTCATGCCAGGAGAGTCCGAACTTCTTGTTATTCTACTCAATCGTCTGAATTGCTTGTAACAGCAGCAAGAGCAAGACAAGCTGGTCACCTTCGTCGTGACTCGTGACTCCGGATCACCGCACCGACACTCTTGACGACCTCAGCTCTGAGCGTCGAGTGTCAGCAGAATGGAGAAATACAGCCAGTTCCGAGACAGGGGTAAGAAAGGCCATGCCTGTTCCTGTTCCTATTTCTAGCTACTAAGACCTCTCTGGAAATGGACTCCAAGCTGACTAGAGCCGCCCTGCCTCTCCAGGCTCGGGTATCTCGCCCTTCCTCCCCATTCTGAGCCCGGTGTCAACGCCGGCCAAGATCATCGGCGTAGGCCTCTTCATGCTCCGCCTGCCGCTGTTCATCACCTACTGCGCCGTCTACTTCCTGTTGTTAGACCGCCTCCCGCTCCCACAGTTCGTGCGGAAGCTCCTGCTATGGACTATGCTCGGTATCCCCGGCATTTGGTGGGTTGACCTCCAGCTCGATGGCGTCCGACGCGGCTCTCTGTCGCGGCAGCCCGAATCCCGCTTTCCGCGAGAGCGAGCCGTCGTTGCAGCCCAGTTCACGAGCCCCGTCGACGCCGTCTACCTGGCCGCCATCTTCGACCCCATCTTCGTGATCTGCTACCCGGGGACTCGCAAGGTGCAACGCGTCTCGCTCTTCCATGCCATGACGTCAGCGCTCGCTCCGCCGCCGCAGAGCACGACGACGCCACAGACCGGTCTAACCACTCTCCGCGCTCTCATTGAGCAGAACCCCCACCGCGTCATTGCCGTCTTCCCCGAGATGACCACCACAAATGGCAAGGGTATCCTCCCCCTGTCACCCTCTCTCCTGTCCTGCCCTGCCGACGCCAGAATCTTCCCCATCAGCATGCGTTACACGCCCCCTGACATCACGACCCCTGTCCCTGGAGCCTGGATGTCCTTTTTGTGGTACTTGCTCAGCAAGCCGACGCATTATATCCGCGTTCGTGTTGCCGAGGGTGTTTCGAACAAGGCGGTCGAGACGGACCCGGCGGCCCACGTTGCGGTTGAGGATGCGGTGGAGAGCAGCGTCGATAAGGGAGACGAGCTCACGCCCGAGACACAGCTGCTACTGGACCAGATCGGCGACGCCCTGGCTCGTCTTGCTAGGAACAAGCGCGTGGGGTTGACTGTGCGGGACAAGGCGGCGTTTGTCGAGGCCGGGTCGCGACGACAGAAATGGTTGCGATAAATGACGACCGTTCCTCGTAGATTTTGTTTATGCGTTCATGAATTCTTCATACAATTAATGCACGTCTAAGCTTAACGAGAGAAGAGGGGTTCCCCTCTTCGCGAATTTATTATCCCTTCTTCTTAGGTAGCTACATATTAATGGACTGGGGTAAGATGCCATGTCTCACATCCATATGTAGGCAGATAAACTCCTCTATTCTACCTACCTACCTATCAGCCACACAATCTCGGTACGAGGCGGGAGTTCTAGGTAATCAGTCAGTCAGTCAGTTGCATCGGGCCGTACATGCTATACGCTACAAGTAATGAAGAAAGAGGGTAAAAGACCTAGTAGGTAGAGAGGTCGATCTTGAAACTTAGCGAGTATTTATAGGTCCGTAGGAAAGGGGTATACCAGACGAATACAGTTCAATATCAAGTGAAGATTCACGATGCGGAAATAAGTCGGGGTTGTGAGATTGACGGGCGTTATGCCTGTGAGCCGGTTCTTATTCAATTTTTGGCGATCCAAGATCTCAATCCAGGAGAACTATATCACGCCTTTTCCCCCTTCTCCCTGTCTCTGACTTGTGTCGGCTCTTAGCCGACGACAGATTATCCTATATACATGGAGTAGGTCTCTGATCCGGATTATCCAATCGCGGATAGATAGATACACTGAATATGTGTGTGTATGACTTTTATTATATCGCCGGGTATCATCACAATGCACTTTTCCCGTCTCTCTCATCCCTTACGCCTCCACGGGATTGGTGGTCACGCAACCGTGGCTGGCATCGCTGACCAGTCTCGCGTACTTGGAAAGGGTGCCGGGGGCATCCTTGGGCGCGGGAGCAGTCCACTTGGATCTCCGCTGCGCCATCTCCTCCTGGCTAACGTTGGTGTCGATGACGCGCTTCTCAGCGTCGATGGTGATGACATCGCCGTCCTGGACGAGACCAATGGGGCCACCGACGGCGGCCTCGGGGACGATGTGGCCGATCAGGAAACCGTGGCTACCACCGGAGAAACGGCCGTCGGTCAGGAGAGCGACGTCGTTGCCGAGGCCGGCGCCCATGATGGCGGAGGAGGGCTTCAACATCTCGGGCATACCGGGACCACCCTTGGGTCCCTCGTAGCGGATGATGACGACGGTCTTCTCGCCCTTCTTGATCTCGCCGCGCTCCAGAGCCTCGATGAAGTCGTTCTCCCGGTTGTAGCACTTGGCCTTGCCGGTGAAGACGAGACCCTCCTTACCGGTGATCTTGCCGACGGAACCGCCGGGGGCAAGGGAGCCACGGAGGATCTGGATGTGGCCGGTGGGCTTGATGGGCTCGGAGAGGGGTCGGATGATCTTCTGCTCCGCGGGGAAGGTAGGGAAGGACTCGACGTTCTGCTTGATGGTCTTACCCGTTACGGTCATACCGTTACCAGTAATGATACCCTCGCCAATGAGGAACTTCAGGAGGGCAGGGGTACCGCCAATCTTGTACAGGTCCTCAAAGACGTACTTACCAGATGGCTTCAGGTCGGCCAGGAAGGGTGTCCGGTCGGAAACGGCCTGGAAGTCGTCAATGGTTAGTTTGATGCCGACGGAGTCAGCAATAGCAATCAGGTGCAGCACGGCGTTGGTGCTGCCACCGAGGATGTTGACGACGATCATGGCCTCCTCGAAGGCCTGTCTCGTCATAATGTCCTTGGGCCGGATGTCCTCCTTCAGGATGTTGTAAATGGCATCGCCCATGTTCTCGCACTCCTTGATCTTGGCAGGCGACTCAGCGGGGCTGCTACTGCTGCCAGGCATGGTCATACCCAGAGTCTCAGCGGCCGAGGCCATAGTGTTCGCGGTGTACATGCCACCGCAAGCGCCGCTACCGTTGCAGGCGTGGCGAATGATGTCGAAGCGCTGGTCCTCGGTAATCTCACCAGAGATGTACTGGCCGTAGGCCTGGAAAGCGCTGACAATGTCGATGGCGTTACCGTCCTGGCTGCAGCCGGGCTTGATAGTACCACCGTAGATCATAATGCTGGGTCTGTTGACACGGCCCATAGCCATCAAGACACCTGGCATGTTCTTGTCGCAACCGGGCAGGGAGATGTTGGCATCGTACCATTGACCCTGCATGACGGTCTCGATACTGTCGGCGATGATCTCTCTGCTTTGGAGGGAATACCGCATACCGGTGGTGCCCATGGAAATACCGTCGGAGACACCGATGGTGTTGAATCGGAAGGGAACGAAACCGGCCTTGGCGATGGACTTCTTGACGACATCAGACAGGTCCATGAGGTGCTTGTTGCATGGGTTGCCCTCCCACCAGACCGACGAGATACCGATCTGAGCCTTCGACATGTCCTCCTTCTCCAAGCCGGTGGCGTAGAGCATGGCCTGCGACGCACCCTGTGACTTGGGCTGTGTGATGTTGCGCGACACATTGTTCAGGCCTTCATGCGAAGGCGCCGAACTGAGACACCGCCTGTGGTCGGGGCCAGATGCAGACGGTCAGCGAGAAAAGTTCCATCGTGATGTCCAGTGACACCCGTTATACCACTTGTAGTCAGATCAGGGACGGGACTCACGCATATTGCCTCGTCGAGGAAATCACTGGCCGACCCAGAGCTGCTGAAGCTCGGGCACGAAGAATAGACTGGATGGCCATGGCTAGCAGCTTCGGGCGCTTCTAGTTCTAGCCAATCCAAAAAAGCTGGCACGCAGAGAGAGGCCGGGTTGATTTGTCGCAAATATCGTTGCTCTCAATGGACAACGGCGGCAAATCAAGTGACTACCTCCTGTTGCTGGCGCCGGATAGGAGGAGGAGGTCGGGTGCCGTAGAATAGAAATTTATTATTAGGTATGATATGTACGGAATAGAAAGTAGATTGCGACTCACATGAAGCCACGATTCGCAGGGAAAGCGAACAGCGTTACACTTATAGGCCAGGGCGACATCGGCGGGGAGCTGCTCGACTCGCTCGGCTCGCACCGGCTCGTTCGCCCTGCAAAAGAGCTGAAGCTTTATCTTATCGATAATCTAGGTCCCACTTATGACCATTGTCGAGCATCTAATTGGTTGAATACTCAATTCCAGCATCCCACCTTTCCGGTCTCGCTCCATCTACTTGGTACAAGATACATCTGAAGCGACCCGATGATGATCCCCCACCACGAAGAATAATCGTCCAGCAACAACTCATCACAATCGCCACTAAAAACCCAAGTCTCCTCAGCTCTCAACATTTCAACTGTACGGCTCCGTTAAAGTGGGTGCCTGATCGCTGATGTGCAGTCCAGTTGGCCGGGGTATCATCGACAGCGTGGCAACGACACGATCATACGCAATGATACGCAATGATGCGCATGCTTCTTACTGGAAACGGATTCCCCTGCAACGAGGCGTGCTCCATCCGAATGCTCCATCTCAGTGCCATCTGAATGCGAGCTCCATCATGTCTCGGTCTCGTCAATCAAGCCATGAGGTATCAAAGCTTCTTCACGCTCTCTGTTGATGCTGCTCGAAGATCATGGGCCAATTCGCATCGTGATGCTCCCGACAATGGACATCTTCGTGATACATCTCAATTGAAGGGCAATTGAGACGTACTAGATGCTCTCCAATAAACGCATTAAAGTCTTCGATCTACGATACATGCTGCTTGATCATACAAATCATACGATGTCTTGCATCATTATGGTCTCTGCTTGCTAACAGAGAGTTAGAAAATGTGAAAGTGCAGTTATGGTTCTTTCATCGAGCAGATGTCGATGAATGAAAACTAGGTCCAAGACACAACTTCAACCTCAGAAGATATACATCAGATTGCCTGAGAGGAAGAGGGTTGTAATGCTGACATCTCGACCCTGGTCAGATCCGATTACATGAGATGCAGTTCCTCCAATTACAGGCATTGATGAAAATGCCTCTAGATCAGGGACTGTAGAAGCGAGAGGCGCTCCGCACCCCCTCCCCCGCAATATCTCTCATCTTTGTCAAGGAGAACGTAACGAAGTATGAAACAGCAACCTCAAGAGTATGATGTCTTATCAAACAAAAAATCCGGAACAGCTCACATCTGAGAGGACCAGTGACCCTGAGAGTCGTGGAACTGCTCAAGATGACCGGGAACGTTCAGGGGGCGATTATCAGAAAGACCAATGCGCTGATCAAGAAGCGTCAACGGATGTTTTCGGCCGTGAAGATGGCCATGATATCAAATACAAGACGTTGAGTTGGCCGCTCGTGGCCCTGCTCATGATCACAGAGATTGTGTCGAATGGAATGCTCACTTTGCCCAGTAGTCTGGCGGCCGTTGGCATCGTCCCTGGGGTTGTGGTGATTGCCTTCTTAGGAGCCTTTGCCACATATACCGCGTGGGCACTGATACGATTCAAACTACGGCATCCAGAAGGTGAGTCGTTGCCTGTCTCAAAGGGGGGCATTACACTCACCATCTGGCGATGAAGTCCACAACATGGGCGATGCAGGCTTTATTCTCTTCGGCCCCGTTGGGAGAGAGATACTTAGTGCTGGGACCATCATCTTTGCTGTGTTTGCTACCGGGAGCCAAATACTGGCTGGACAACTCGCCCTCAGCGTTCTGTCCAACGAGAAACTGTGTTCAGTCGCATTCGCTGGCATTTTTGCCATCGCAGTGACGCTCGCAAGCTTCCCGCGAACACTAGACAGTCTCGCGTTCCTATCTATTGCAGGTGGCATTTCGATTGTCGTTGCGAGTATTGTTGGACTAGCTGGTGCCGGTGTCGCTCCTATCCGTCCAGGCGATGTTCAAATTACTGTGAATAGTGGTTTTACGTCTGCCTTTAGTGAGTTCATTTTGGACCTTCTCTATCACGGTCGTCTTAAAGCTTGTATCAAATGTTGAACCTATTCCAATGGAAGCATCTTCTCGAAGCTATTTACATTCGGAGAGTGAAACTGACCTAATCAAGTCAGTATAACGAACCCCGTGTTCTCCTACGCGGGTCATTTCATGTTTTTCATCCTCATCTCAGAGATGAAACGACCACAGGACGCAATGAAGGCAGCCTGGACTCTACAAATCACCGCGACGTCTTTATACATTGTGTTTGCGGTTGTCTCATACTACTACATCGGTCCAGACATCGGGAGTCCCAGTTTGCTGAGCCTGAGCCCGCTCTGGTCAAAGATCTCTTTCGGCCTGGCGATACCGAACTTCTTCATCGCCGGAAGTCTCTACAGCCACACGGCGTCCAAACTCGTCTTCGTTCGTCTGTTCCGACGCACGAAGCACATGCACTCACACACATTGTTGGGATGGGGAGTCTGGACGGGTTTGATCGTCCTCGCAAATGTTGTTGCATTCGTATTTGCCGTCGGCATACCGATCTTCAACTACCTCGTTGGCATAACCGCTTCGGTGTTCGCGGCGTGGTATACGTATGGTCTTGCTGGGGCTTTCTGGCTTCATGATGCGTACTACTTCGAAGGGGGGTTTCAAGCATGGCTCCGACAGCCGGTCATGTTGGCCGTCAACGTCCTTACCATTCTGGCGGGAGCATTCATTTGTGTGGGCGGGTTGTACGCGACCATTGTATCGTTGATTCAGGCATCTGCTGCCGGCGAACTCTCATCGCCTTTCAAATGCTAGTGAGGAAACTGCAAACACTATGCACGAGTGTATTTTAGCGACGCTGGTTCATGTCAGGACAACGGCGGAGAGATAAATAGCTCGAACGCGCGAGAAGAATCGCAGGTTTAGATGGTTGGCATGTCTTAGATTAGGTTAGACATTCAGGAGGGACTTACCTACACCTTCGTAAAATCACAATTCGCCTTTACAGTCAGTGACTGATGGAATAGTAATTGGAAGTTCGGTAACCGGTATGAGCCCAGGTGTAGAAGCCACTGCTAAGAGTTAAATTGGTACAATCCCAAGTTTGAGTAGCATGAACGCAGGAGATGAAGTAGTCTCGAACATGGAGAATTCGGATGTCACCTTTTCCATCCCTTCGCAGGTTCTCGCACGCTCACTCGTGGACTAATAGTGATGGATATGACTGGAATGAACTCAATTCACGCTCCACATGGCATTCATCGCGACGGTGACCCGACTCTTCAAGGGGATTATGTCTTTCTGGTGCCAGAAACCATTATTGGGTGTTGGGAATGTCTATCGAGTGAGTCGACCGGATACGAATTTTGTTGTTTCGAAGGTATCATGGTGTATTTTGTGAGTAGACGACGTGTTGGCATAGGATGTTCAAGTATCTTGAAATTCGTGGCGTGGTTGAGTATGGGTATAGCGTATCTCACTTGGGCATCGAATTGGCAACTGGTCGAGATGTCATTTTCGGATGCTTTTTTTGACGTCAAACTGGGAATACCTTCACTCGGCGTAGGTAGTGCATTGTATTATTGTTGAGACCAAAAAGCAAATCCCATTGAAGCAAAAAAGAAGGAGAGACGGGTAGAGGTGGAAGGGGAGACATTCCAACAAGTGTATGTTCAAACCTCCAAAATCCACATCGTGATAAATTCCTACACCAAAAAAAAGCATCATCAATAAAAAAAAACAGCAAAAGAAAAACCGCAAATCGCAGGGAAAGAAACCTGGCAGCTACCCATGTTTACTTTTTTTGGTACACCACATGTTTATCCACCGGTCTAAGAGCGACGTGGTATTAACACATCGAAACCATCTGTCCTGCCCGGGAAAGGAGAGAAATGGCTCGACTTAACCTTGTCCAGACTCGAACCCTTCCCTTTGCCGAAAGCCCAGCGTCCCAGTACTTTGGCAGAAGTGTCCGAGCGGTGTACCCGGTGCGCCAAACCAACCTACTCGGTCGGCGCTCAACTTTTCAGTTGGTTGGTGAAAGGACACGGACTTATTCATACCTATATGGCTGGGTACGCACCTGTTAACGGGTGGAAGATGATCCGGATGGGGGCCGTGCGTGAGGTTGTCGGCGGGAGGAAGGAGCAGGAGAGTGGGAAGGTGCGACTCCTGCGTCGTGGATTTGTCAGCTGGTCAGCAGGTGTTCGCGTCTCTCTTCTATTATGCCTCAGGGGAGTCGCCGGCATGGTGGTCAGGACGTGTATTCCCTGTATGGTAGTTACCTAGTACGTGCCCCTTTCAAGGTGTCAAGATTGATACTACTAAATATGACGGCTTCCGTAAGTAACTCCGCCATGCCCCTATCTTCATACACGAAAAAGACACAACCCCCTATTTCTCGTTGAACGAGCTGACTGACCAAACAGACCCCATAAGAAGACCCATACGAACAACCAGCACCACCACAACCCACCCTACATGACGAACGACCGGACATTCGGGTGCCTCCAAGGAACACTCACACTTCCCGAACTCGACAGCCTGCAGTTCGCCCTACTCGACAGCCAAATCTAGCGCAAACGCGTCAACGGGCGATGCAAACACGTATTCTAGCACTATTAGTGACGAAACCTCGATATCATGAGGGCCGAACCCATACAACCAGCGCGTAAGAACGCATTGGCGCTAGTGTGGCTTCTCTAAACGGCGGCACCGAGACGGCATGCCAAAAGCATGTGGGTGGAAAGTGTTCATGTATGGGATGTCGTTCGAATTGAGTAGACTGAGGCTTCGGGATTGAGGGCTCGGCGAGGTAGCCTCGATACCCTTTGCAACTTGACATGTACCGAGCATTGTAGCCGTTTGTATCCTCGAACGAGAATCGTCGCGGGGATGTGATCATGTCACGGACTGTGGTGTAGACCTGCTCTCCTGTTATCGGATAGGGGGCATGACTCCGGAGCACGACATGTCATCATAACCAGTGAGATTGATGTGAGAATGCATTCAACTAGCAGGCTTATCTCAGAGTAACATCTCCTGGCATCGTTTCGGTGAGCCTCAACTATAAGCAGCACGTATGCATGCTACCTATCCAACGCCTGTGCCTGACACTGTCGAGTCGTTAGTATCGTACGCATATGGAAACGTTACAGAGGAGAGAATTGAAACGTACCATGCCATAATACACGCCTCGCTTCTGCAGCAACGCAGCATGTCCACCACTCTCCAGAACCCGACCATCACCCAGGACATAGATCACGTCGGCATTCTGAATCGTCGACAGTCGATGCGCCACAACGATCATGGTACGACTCTTCTTCGTTCTTTCAAACACGGCTTGCACCATCTTCTCCGTCTCGGAGTCGAGATTCGACGTCGCTTCGTCCAGTAATAAGAGGTGCGGATTGCGGATAAGCGCTCGCGCGATGGAGATCCGTTGGCGCTGCCCGCCGGACAGGAGAACGCCCTTGATACCTGCCTTCGTGTTGTAGCCTTCTGGAAGTGAGATGATGAAATCGTGGATCCCGGCGTCGCGGCAGACTTGGTGTAGGGTCTCCTCTGTGATTGTTTCGGCGTCGACGCCGAGGAGGATGTTTTCTCGTATTGTTCCGTCAAATAGGGATGGTTCTTGCGCCACTAAGGATGTGGCTTTGCGATAGTCTATCAGGTTGATGTCGTTGATGTCGGTGCCGTTGAGTGTGATCTGCCCGGAGGTGACATGGTAGAATCTGCAGGACCTTAGCAGGGTTGACAAAGTAATAGAGAACTTGTCGACGTACCTTTCTAAGAGTGAGATGATACTAGTCTTTCCACACCCTTAGGGAGGTCAGCATGGTTCATAGTAACATCTGCGGCAGATATTTACCTGAGGGGCCGACAATCGCAACAAATTGTCCCTTTTCAATCTGTGACCGTCAGTATAACTCGAATATGGTAGTTAATAGAAGACATACGGTCATGTTGAGGCCATTGAGGACGGGCACATCTCTCGTGGGATACTTGAACCAGACATCTCGCAACTCAATCCTCACGCCCCTGTCATCTTCACCCGCAGCGTCGAGGCTCAATGTGGTGCCAGGGCTGTCCCTCCGGTCTGACACTCTCATGGCTTGAATTCTGTTCGCCGCCGCTGCAGCTTGTGCGATATCTGGTAACCTGTTAGCAAATGTTTCCACGACTTCAGTTACCACAAGAAAACTTACTCGGCGCGAAACTCAGCCATTGACCAGCTCCCGTGGCACCCTTTCTATACGTTAGATGATATTCTCGACACATGTTTCGATCGAAAACTAACCTGTACGACAGCAATGTATATGACCACTGCCTCATCATTAGCACGACTTCTAATGTTTCTCATGTTGATACTGAACTCACAGTAATTGAACGTCATATACTCCCCCTTGATAAGCAGCGTCCCCCCATACCAAAGAACAAACGCCATAGCAAGCAATGGAAGACTATCACTAGCCGCGAAAACCAGCGTCGTAAACCGCGCCTGTCTAAACGCAGTCCTGACATGCTCCTGCAACAACGCTTCATAGCGTCGACAGATCGTATCTTCCAACGTGAGAGCCGTCACCGTGCGTATAGCACCGACAGACTCGGACGCGAACTTGGCGCTCTCGGCGAAGACGTTGACGTTCATCTCATCAAAACGTTTCTCGACGCGGATGCGGAAGAATCCAGCGCCTAAGGCGAGAGGTGTCGCGGAGGAAAATGCGACGAGAGTGAGTTTCCAGCCGAAGTAGAATGATATGACCAAGCACCCGATCACGCTCAAGATGGAGATGATCGTGAATGTGATGTTTGTTCCGAGGAGCTGTTGTAGTTGTGAGGGATCGGTGGCTACGAGGCCTGTAAGGGCGCCGACAGAACGCCCGTCGCCGTCGAACCAGGACACTTGTTTTGAGACAATATTCTGGAAATACTCCAAGCGATATGAAGTTGTTATTTGCTATAAACAGTCAGCACGTGAGTCTTTGAGGAAGCTAGGATGACTTACAAAAGCAACTTTCGTAGAGGCAAAGCCAAGGCAAAAGTAACTCAGGGCCGCAGTCGAAGCTAGGACGACGAACATGAGGCACCAGAAGTTGGTGACTAGTTTCAGAAGCTCTCCAAATAGCGAGAACGATGCGATCATGTTGGCGAAGAGATAAGCTTGTACGGGTGAAGTGGCTTTATTGCCAGTCAGTGATATATCTTTGTGACCAGGAATGGGGATCTTACCTCCAGCAACCAGGGCCCCGAATAACATGAGGATATACCAAGGGAAACTAGCTTTCTGTTCCATCAAGAGAGTTCCGAAACTTCGGAAGATTCCCTTCGGTTTCCATGCTATCTCATCGGCGACAAGAGTGCTGCTCTCTTGACTGTTGCCCTTGATCTTCTCCGATTCCATGATATGCATCGGTTGTTTATCATCTTCCGCGACGTCCGAGACCTCATCTGTATTCGCATCCTCATCCATACTAAGCGCCTGAGATTGTGTCAATAACCAATATGGCCCTCCAACCGCAGCCATAAGACTCTCGTGAGTCCCCCATTGAACGACCTTGCCCTTCGCAAGCACGACAATATTATCGGCCTTCTTTACAGTCGCTAGTCGATGAGCTATCATGATCGTGGTACGGTTCTTGCTAACTCGGTCCAAGGCAGCTTGCACGACTTTCTCGCCACGTACATCGATGGAACTTGTGGCTTCGTCCAGAATGAGAATCTTGGGTTGTTTGATGATTGCTCTAGCTATCGCAAGACGTTGACGTTGGCCACCGCTCAGTTTGATACCAGCGTCTCCGACGTGCGTTTCGTATCCCTTTGACAACGTTAGTTGACAAGTGTGTCCATCAATTTGGGGTGCACATACATCAGGAAGTCTGGAGATAAACTCATCAGCATACGCCTCTTTACAAGCATTTTGCACCAATTCTCTCTTCATCGCGATATCAACATCCTCCCATTCTGTTCCAACTAATCCAGATGCGACGTTCTCGAAGATTGTCTGATTGAAGAGGAACGGTTCTTGCTGCACCAGACCAATCTGAGACCTCCACCATTTGAGGTCGAGTTCTGTGAGATTCCTCCCGCCGACTGTGACCGAGCCATTGCGAAAGTAGAGAGTCTGCTCGATATCAGTATAGTCCTCATGAACGCAGACGCCAGCACTCACGAGCTTCTTATCATCCATATTCCCATCCATATCATACCAGCGCTGGATCAGCGCGACTATGGTACTCTTGCCGGAACCAGATGGTCCAACGATAGCCGTCACCTTACCGGCAGGTATAATGAGGCACAGATCATCAAGGACCTTGGTGTCCGGCCGAGTCGGGTATGTGAAGTTGACGTTCCATAAAACAATGTTACCTGTAGCAGATGCTTCGGGATGTTTCAAGCCAGTAGTATCAGGCCTTGGGGCATCGATGCCATTGAATAGGATCCTAGCTGAACCGGCTGCTTGGGCTGCTGCTGAGATAGGGGCGGCGATGCTTCCTACTGCGATGGCGATCATCACGACGCATAGTAAGACACTACAAGGTGTGAGTATTTCAACATGAGATTTTGAGTGATGGAAAACTCACATAATTGCAGTGCCGACATTCTCAATCTCACCCGCATTCAAGAGTTTAACAGCAAACCAGAACGCCAAAGCAAAAGTGCTGCCATATCATCAGTATCCAGCGTCCTCCAAGTCTTCAAGCTCTCACTTACGAGTAAACACTGAAATAAACTGCCAACCATCAGTACCGATCTCAAAGACTCACCCACATCACTTACTCGTAGCCTGCTGCACCCCCACAATCCCAGAGATCCTCAACCCCCTCATATTCGCCTCACCAACCCACCCCCTATACCTGCCAACAACTTTCTCCTCAGCCCCACACGCAGCAACCATCCGTATCGACGTAAACGCCTCACTCGCAGTCTCAGAAGCTTTCACATTCGCATCCTCAACCTCCTTCATACCCCCCACGAAAAGCGGGATAGTAACGACATAACATATCGTGATGAGTGCAAGCCCACTACTCGTCACAAGACTTAATTTCCAATTATGCGTGTACGCTATGAGTAGGGCTGCGAGGACAGTTGCTACGGCCTGTATGACGGATGCCAGTTTTTCCGAGATGCCGATTTGCAGCGTGTTCGCTGTGGATGTGATTATGGCTGCGATTTGGCCGGGGGGTTGCGTGTCGAGGAGGGAAACCGGGAGGTTGAGGAGGGCTTTGATGTAGGCGAGACGGAGGGAGGAGGAGATGCGGAGGCTGAGCATGCGGAAGCCGAGCTGTGATTCTGTGTTAGTATTTGTGAGGTTTCGGGGGGGGGGGGGGGGGGGGGGTTGTGGGAGTCTTACGGTCGCGATGTAGCCCAGCACGAATCTTCCTATGAAGAGATATACCAGGTAGAGCCTGGGCTTCTAGTTAGTGATTATGGTTGGGAATTGGGGCTAGGTTCACTTACACGTATTCATCGACGAGTCGTCGATAATCTTTCTGGGCATGCTGAACGGTAGTCGCACGCACCGATGCGATTCTGCCGATTAATTGACCTGGTCGTGTCAACACCACATCTTCTTTTCACAGGTTCACAAGTTTACAATGAAACTCACCAAAGATAATGCTCATAACAGGAAACGCAGCGCCAGCCCCTATGGCGGCAACGACCGCGACGCATAAGAACACCTTGTCGTTCCATGTCGAATACGTGAATATTCTCTACAAAAAGTGAGCACAATATACAAAATATTATTAGATGACTAGATCATACCAAGAAATCTCCTAGCGATGTCCTATAACCCGCGACTTTTCCCTTCCATTTCCCAAGAGCATTTGCTAAGAATTGGGGCACTCTATTCGACCTTTTGGGTGATGCGATGGGCTCAGTAACCGGCGACTCCTTCGTTTCTGCCGGAGCATCCTCCGATTGAGGAGGCGGCGACGCTTCTGAAGCTATCTCCGTTTGCGCTTGTGTGCTATTTGGAACATCATTGGATTCCAACGGCACAGGCACATCCAAAGCATCACCAGTCGTGCGTGCCGTGACCGACGACGCCGATGATACCTCATGAATCGAGACCGGCGCGTCGACGCTCTCTGCCAAGCCAGTTGGAGTAGCCAAGCCACCCCGTGGTTGGGCCGATACCAACTCTTCCATATCGCCAGCTGGCGACACCTCCATGGGCTGATTGTTAAGAATTCCTTGTCTTGTCGGTGAGGAGATAAGCAGGACGAACAATTGTCTCCAACACCAAGTTCAAGAGAAGGAAAACCTCAATGATAACTCTCATGACCGGGCATGGCATCGGCGTCTGAACGCCCCGAGGAACCATTACTCCGTACGTTCCTGGCTATCCATCTTACCGGTATTACTTCTAAGATAAAGGATAGGTATCTCTTACCGGATCGTTCATCCCTGCAGAATATTGCCGGCGGTACCAAATAAAGGATATATTACACATTCTATGAAGTAGTATGTATGTACTCGTACGGATTATCCTTGAGTGAAATGCAATACGATGTTGTCGAACCCGAAACTCTCAGTCCATGGCTTGCGCGGGGAGGAAAGAGGCGTCGGTCTCGGCCTACCTGAACCTGAACCTGAACCTCATCACCTCACGTTATATTACGACGTGCTATTACCAGCTGTGATATCACATCGAGTTGCTTAGCTTACCACTTACACATCACGCCTCGTACGCTACAGTCTTGCTTTGCAAAAGTTCAAGTTGACTTTGTTCCAAATGCTGGATCCTTGACCGCTGCTTCGGTTCTCTACCGCGTAGGGTACGGTAGCAGTGTCACCGGTCCATCCCAGATATTCACGAAAAAGAAAAGAAAAAGTGGCCTGAGGAGGAGCTCGTCATCCTTGCCTACGAGTACGGATTAAGTGCGGCATGTACGGAGTAGTTTTCCATTTCTGCATTGGTACGGTACCACTGTGAGTGCGCGGAATATCCCATGCTTTCAAATTATGACCTGAGTCAATGGTTCATCCAGAGTTTCGGTATGAACAGGTGCTTACTTTACGATACTCCTAATGAAAATAGATTGTCATGTTCCAAGACCAGGTATCCCACCGTAACACGCGCTGAACGCCTTGATTCACTCGCACTACATCATATCAGAACCCTCAATCTATCCTACGAGACCTGAACAATCATGTTTCGGATGACATCTCCCAGCTCTTTGATGACGACCTTGTCTCTCGGGAGCGTATGTCCCTTCCCATGGTCAAAAATATACGCAACGTCAGGATCGCAGATATTGTAGAGCGCCATTGACCCAGCGACATAGGGGTCAAGGGAACCGACTAGCAAACACTTAGCATCAATTCAATCTTCAGACCATTGACTGAGAACTTACTGATATGACAAGTGTGAATCCCAATCATGCCCTCCGACTCATCAGACAGCACCATAGAATAAGTCCTCGGATCAAGCGGCGGCCAACCCGCAAAGAAAACCGCACACTTAATCATAGGCTTCCGGCCCGTCCTCTGGAACAACTCCTGCTCGGCAAGAAGCAACGTGCCCGCAACCGTAGCACCCTCAGAGTAACCAATGATGCCCTCAAAGGGCCCCTCTTTCTCCATGATATCCAGCAGAAACTGGATCGCGCGCTTTGTGCTCTTCACGCTGCTTGCGACGCCCTTTTTGAAGAGCTCTCGCATTGTGTCCTCGGGCGTGTCGCATTGTGGGAAGTCGCGGATGCGCGTTAGCACGTCGGTGTCTTCGGTTGTCTTGTCGTCTGGTTCGATGAAGCGGTAGTAAGGGGGTTTTCCGAAGAAGTCTTCGAAGCCATCCGGAGGGATGGCCTCGCAGGGTGCGTTGACGAACCGAAATGAGGCAGATCCATCGGAGAGTAGTTCATTGATTAGAGGTGCTGAGGTTCGATATGTTAGTCTGAGAGATTTGGACTTCAATATCAGGTTACCATACCCAATTGCACCTGGAATTTCTAGTAAATTGTTAGCATCAGAACCGAGAACTGACCGAACCAACTCACATCTGCGCTGCCATACGCGCCTGGTAGACACAAGAACTTCATGTCTCAATGCCGTGCTCCTTTCAATCCCCAGGTACCGAGAGATAGTGTAGTATACCGAGGTGAGTTCTGCAGGAGAGAACCAGATGCATCCAACAAGAAAAAAACTCTGAGCAACCATTCAACCCAGCCCTCATGCCAGCCACGGGAGAAGATGATATGATGATAGACCAGCAGGGCTTCCTCATCCCGTGTCGTGACGCGATAACCAGGCCCATCGTAGACACGGCTTGAAATAATGACTCCAGATTACGAACTGCAGAGTTGCATGTAAGCAATGCAACTGCACGTATGTGACATTCCGTTGAAGAATGGCGACATTCAACCAGCCCAGGAATTGGTTCGGGCCCCAGGTCCGACCATAAGCGAGCCAAAAGAAAGCAGCAAAACATGCGGCCATAATATATTTTCGGTAGTCTTCTCGGCGCCACGACGTGATAAATGAGGCCAGAATTAGACATCAACAAGCCCAATTGTTGTTCCGTAACCAGGTGGCCCCAGGATTCAGAGACCCCTACCGGTATAACAATGTCATGGTTCAGGGTCGTATTCCCGGTAATTCTTTCTCACTTTCGTAGCTGTTTGCCAGGAACCCCGATATCGACAGGCCTTGGCTGGGTGCGGCTGCAGCCAAAATTGTGAGACAACCAAAAGCTTGGTTCGTATGGTTGCAATGTGGCGCGCTAAAGGGTCTCGGGAACCACCATATGTGAGTCTTTATTATTATCATCAGCAAGACTGCGCGTCAGCATTCGGGTCATTATTATCACATGCGCGTCTGCTCAACCAAAGGTACGGCGTCCTTCGCTGTGAAGTTATGGCTCGGTATACTTCGTACCGTATCATCGTTCCCTCAACACCTTACCCTGGATAGGCAAGCGATTGTCCAAATTGCTATGACATCTCGTGCCGAACCTGGGCTCAGCTTGTCCGTGAATGTCGCAATATCGTTTAAATAGCTCCGGCGCTTCACAATTAACAGCGTGGCAGATCCGCTTTCGGCTGGCGTCAGGATACATACACCGGAGGCGCAAAACTGGTGTAAGCAAAGTCCACGATGTGTGGTCTGATAGGTAACATGGAACCGTGACTTCACACAATGCCGGCCGCCGCCGGACCGACATAGATGAGGAAGAAAATAAGCACGATGAGAGCTGAGATAGTAAAGTAGTCTCGCCCGGCGACGTCGAAAGAAAGCCGGCCGGGCGTCCACCTCGGACACAGTGATATACACCGCCCACCGCGAGAGGCGACTATTGTGTAAAGATCTTCTGTATTTTAACAATATGAAGCCGTCGTGTTGGTGATCTTCGATATTTCTCAGTCTAGCAGTGTCGTATCATTCTCGTATCACTCTTCTTAGCTTCATCGTCACTTTTCTAGTAACATCGTGAGCATCCAACCATCATGTCGCCAGGAGCAATCATCGAGGGACAGGTCAGCAGCACGGCCAATGGGAATGTCAACGGCTCGATGTATGTGAACATCGACGATGCCGTAGATAGCGAGAACTTCGAGACCCCCAGTGGAAGTCCTACGGACGACAGCTTCTCTCAAGATAGCGCAGCCTATACCAACGGTCGTTACACAGACTCTGTCAACATGGTTAACAACGGATTGTCAAATGGCAAAGCCGACGCTCTAGTGACAACGTCAAAGCCGATGCCTATAGCCATAGTCGGGATGGCGTGTCGACTATCAGGCAATGTCGCCAGTCCAGCGGAGTTCTGGGAGCTTTGCGCCCGCGCACGAAGTGGCTATTCCACGATCCCTCCTGAGAGATTCAACACAGCCAGTTTCCAGCATCCGAATCCAGGAAAAGCCGGGTGTCATAATCCCGTCGGAGGACATTTCCTCAACACCGATCTGGCGGCATTCGATGCGCCGTTCTTCAACTTGACCGAGAAAGAGGCGATCTCAATGGATCCCCAGCAACGGCTGCTCTTAGAGTGCACATTCGAGGCCTTAGAGAACGCCGGCATTCCGAAGCATCAGATCGTGGGAAAGAATGTCGGGGTGTACGTCGGCGGATCATTCCCTGAATATGAATCCCATATGTTCAGGGACCCCGATACCATCCCCATGCATCAGGCAACAGGTGAGTAAATGAGTTCTTCAGTCCAAATGAATCTTTCACTGATAAGAGTAGGTTGCGCATATGCGATGCAGTCAAATCGAATTTCGCACTTCTTTGACTTGAAAGGGCCCAGCTTCACAACCGATACCGCTTGCTCATCGAGTCTCGTGGCTCTACATGTAGCGTGCCAGAGCTTGCGGACTGGGGAATCGGATATGGCAATAGTTGGGGGATGCCACTTGAACATGCTGCCGGAATTTTGGATTTCGTTTTCCAAGTCCCGACTTTTCTCAGATTCGGGCCGTTCATATTCCTTCGACGATAGGGGCACAGGTTTCGGACGAGGAGAAGGGTGCGGCGTAATCGTTCTCAAACCACTTGACCAAGCGCGGAGAGACAACGACCAAATAAGAGCTGTAATTGCTGGCAGCGGCATCAATCAAGACGGAAAGACTCCAGGCATCACAATGCCATGTGGTGAGGCTCAAGGTGAGAGGTTGCGCCCATCTCTCTTTTTCCGTACCGACTTATTAACTCTGAATAACAGAAAATTTGATGCGCCAAGTATATGAAAACGCGGGACTGAATCCTGCGGACTGCGGTTTCGTCGAAGCACACGGTACCGGAACTCGAGTGGGAGACCCAATTGAGGCAACGGCAATTCACAACGTATTCCATCAAGGTCGCACACCACGAAATCCCCTGTATCTGGGCTCTGTCAAATCGAATATCGGACATCTTGAAGGTGCCTCAGGTATCGTTGCTGTCATCAAATCGGTTTTGATGCTGGAGCGCGGTTTCATCTTGCCGAACTACGATTTCAAGTTCCCCAATCACAAGATTCCCTTCAAGGCGTGGAACATGAAGGTGAGAGAAAAGAATACTGGTCCTCAAGGGGTCGAAGGCTAATTCGTATGAACAGGTTCCCGTCAGTCAACTTCCTTGGCCAAGGAACAAGAAGCACATCAGTATCAATAACTTCGGGTTCGGCGGTACTAATGCCCACGTCGTTCTCGAACGGATTCCGTTCACTCAGCGAGGGCCCAAGAATGATGCCGACCTGAAAGAAGATACTTCTACCCGGAAGCTCTTCGTTGTCACAGCAAACGATAAAAGCTCGTTGGAAGCGGTCCTAAAGAACCTCGTCATATACCTAGAGCAGAGGCCGGAGATGTTCCAGAAAGACTTGATGGCAGATGTCGCTTATACCCTTGGTCAGCGGCGATCGCTTTTGCAGTGGAGAGTTGCGATTAATGCAAGAAGATCGTTCGATCTGATCGAGGCTATCAATAGCCAGAGGCTGTCTCCCGGAAAAGAACTCGATTCATTGAGAATTGGTTTCATATTCACGGGCCAAGGAGCTCAATGGTACGGAATGGGGCGTGAACTATATGAGCAGTATCCCGTTTTCACCAATGCGATCGACTATGCCAACTTCTGCTTGAGTTCTCTGGGTGCGTCGTGGTCCCTCCTCGAGGAACTGAAGAGAGACGAAAAGACCTCGAATATAGGTGCAGCACATATTAGCCAACCGGCATGTACAGCAATTCAGTTGGCGCTGACAGATCTCATGAGATCCTGGGGCATAAAGCCTACCGCCGTGGCTGGCCACTCCAGCGGCGAGATTGGAGCTGCATATGCTGCCGGTATTTTGAGTTTCGAAGCATGTATGGCAATTGCTTATCATCGTGGCCGGCTCATACCTGTCTTGAAGAAGAGGTTCCCTTCCTTAAGAGGTGCGATGATAGCTGTGGGTGGAAGCAAGGAAGAGTTCGAGCCGATCCTAGCGGGAATCAAAGCTGGTGACGTAAAAATCGCCTGCTACAACAGTCCAACAAGCCTTACCATCTCAGGCGATGAAGCTGGCATTGATGAGCTGAAGAAGATTGCAGAAGAGAAACAGCTGTTCAATAGAAAGTTGTTTGTCGACACGGCATATCATTCTCACCATATGAACCTCCTCGCGAAGGACTATGGGGCGTCAATAGTAGATCTGCAACCACCCAGATCTACGGGCGTGAGATTCTACTCTTCACTTTTAGGTAGACGTATGGACGGCTCGGAACTAACATTATCGTACTGGGTTCAGAATCTCACATGCCCCGTACGCTTTAGCGAGGCTATCCAAGGCATGCTTGAGCCAGTCGAGGGTCATAAAACGGGCGTCAACTTGCTTCTCGAACTGGGTCCACATGCAGCTCTCCAAGGCCCGTTGAGTCAGATCTTGAGGGCCTCGGGGAAGGATACCGCTAAGATCCCTTATGTCTCAGCTTTAGGACGGAAAAAGGACGCGGTTGAGACGGCACTGGATGCCGCTGCCGTGTTGTTCACCAAAGGCGCCACCCTTGACTTCGAGGCGATCAATTTTCCGAAGCCCGGAAAACAACCCATGCTGCTTAATGATCTTCCTCGGTACCCCTGGAACTACTCGGTGAAGTACTGGCACGAGTCTCGATTCACTCTCGTTCACAAAAATCGATCAGCACCCAGAAACGATATCCTTGGGACCTTGGCAAACTATTCGAGTGATTTGGAGCCGACCTGGAGAAATATTGTTCGCTTAGATGACTTGCCGTGGTTGCAGCATCATGAAATCCAGTCGGTAACAGTCTTCCCGATGGCGGGATTCATCTCAATGGCAGTGGAAGCCGCAGCTCAGAGGGCAAAAGAAGCCAACCTCAAGTTCCATAAGTTTGAGCTTCGGAATATTTCAGTGACAGCTCCCTTGGTGATAACAGATGAAGATATCGAGATGACCATGTCGCTTAGACCACATCAGGACAATGCTCGAGTCTCTTGCGATACCTGGACGGAATTCCGCATCTGTTCATGGACCAAGACCAAAGGATGGACAGAACATTGTAAGGGATTGGTCGCGGTGCAATCTAAGGAGTCCAATGGGGTCGATACGGAAAGGCAGATGCTTGCCTTGAGGAACCAGCTTCGAAGCACCATTAAGAACATGGAGAAGACGGCATCGAGATCGCTCAATATGAGCCATTTATATGATGCCCTAGCTGAAGTTGGCATCTCATACGGACGCACTTTCCAGGGCATAAGCAATTGCCAAGTAGGGGACGGCTGTTCGCAAGCAGAGATAATTGTGCCGGATGTCGCAAAAGAAATGCCAAATCAGTACATATCAGAAGCAATCGTTCAGCCGGCATTCTTGGAATCGGTCATGTCGCTATATTGGTCGATTGCGAAAAATGAACGGGAGTCCATTGATACCGTATATCTACCGACTGCTGTGTCGAGGATCTCGATTTCTAAGACTATCGGCGAATTAACCCGACATCCTGGGCAAAGCATCCGAGCCTACTGTCAGGGTCACCTTCTGGCGGGTATTCCAAGACCGACGGGGGTAAGAATATTCGCGACTAGTGACACGGAAGCATCGGAACCACTTGTTGATATCGAAGAACTGACTATAGCACCGATAGTCGACCGTGAGTCACAGACGGATCTCGAATCGCGCCGCGAACTGTGTTATAAGTTGAACTGGGAACCTATCCTTGAACCGCTATCAGCCCACCCTGAGAATGCGACTAATGGAGTCCATGTGGAAGACTCGGAGATCAGTGGCACTGAGATCGAAATCATCCACGGAGACACTCTATCGCAGAGGGAGCTTGCGTCCCGCTTATCTGAGGCCTTCGAGCACATGACTGGACACAGGCCTACCATGAGCGGCCTGGTGACCAGTAACGCAGCCGGAAGACTTGTGATATTCTTACAGGAGTTGGAGAAGCCCCTGCTTTCGGGTCTCACAGCAGAACAGTTTGACGCTTTGAAGAAGATACTAATCTCGGTCAAGGGTGCTTTGTGGATCGTTCGAGGTGGTTACGATAACTGCACGGCACCAGATCTAAACATGGTCGCTGGCCTGAGTCGTACTATTCGCTCAGAAACCCTTTTACCGTTTGCTACTCTGGACTTAGACGGAAGATCTCAGCTTCCGCCGGCGAAGACCATTGAAGCAATTGTGAAAGTCTTCAAGGCGGTTTTTAAGGGTGGTTGCTCATCTAACAGCGAGATGGAATTCATGGAACGATCTGGCTCATTCTTCACCCCAAGAATTGTGAACGATGAGGAATTGAATGATATTGTCTACCGTGAGACAAACCAATCAGTAGCCCAGGCAGTTCGATTTGGTGAAGGTGACCGAGCACTCAAGTTGGCGATTCGCAACCCAGGAGCTCTCAGTACATTGCAGTTTGACGACGACGTGGGTAACCAAACCCCTTTGGAGTCCGACAGCATCGAATTTCGCGTCCGAGCGGTAGGAGTTAATCACAGCGACCTTGTAACTGCACAAGGTAAACCTGGGATGTCGGACTTTGGAGTTGAAGCCTCTGGCATCGTTACAGCCGTGGGTGAAATGGTCCGAGGCATCGAGGTTGGCGATCGAGTAGCGGCCATAGCCCAAGGCGCATTTGCTACACTGGCTCGAACTAAGGCTGCGTTCGCATTCAAATTACCGGATGATATGAGTTTTGAGGCTGGCGCGACAATGCCCCTGGCTTATGCTACTGCGTATCAATCTCTGATCGAGCTCGGCCGCTTACGCCATGGCGAAAGCGTATTGATTCATGCTGGGGCTGGAGCAGTTGGGCAAGCTGCCATCAACCTAGCTCAGATGGTTGGTGCCGAGATATACACAACCGTCGGGAGCGCCGAGAAAAAGAAATTCATCATGAACGAATACGGCATTGCTGAGGATCATATCTTCTTCAGTCGAGATACTTCTTTCGGCGAGGCCATCCGACAAGCAACCGACAACAATGGCGTCGACTTAGTTCTCAGCTTCCAGGTGGGAGATGCTCTACAAGAGAGCTGGCGCTGTCTTGGCAAGTTTGGTCGCCTTGTCAACATCGGTCTTCAAGGCAAGAACTCGAATGTACGACTAGAAATGCCGCAGTTCGATCAAAACACAAGCTTCGTCTCTGTGGACATGATGTCTATTGCTGCTGAACGCCCTGCCATACTGAAGGGCCTGCTGTTGGATGTCGCACATCTTGTGAAGCACAATAAGATCAAACCTATCTCTCCGGTCATCGATTTCCCGATCTCAGACATCGAGTCTGCATTCAAGTTGCTGGGTAGCGGCAAAGCCCGCGGAAAGATAGTCGTCATACCCCATGCGAATGATATCGTTAAGGCCACAATACCTTTGAAGGCCGCTCAGCTACTAAAGGAAAACGCCACATATATCATTATTGGTGGAACTGGTGGCCTCGGACGTAGTACGGCGCGTTGGATGGTCAGTCGAGGCGCACGCCACATAGCGCTCGTTTCACGAAGCGGAACTGTTGCCGGAAAAGTCAAGGAATTGATCGAGGAGGTAGCGCAAGTAGGCGCCAATGTCATCGTTAAACGATGCAATGTTTCGAACCCAGCTGAAGTGGATGAGCTGGTCAACCGTGGGCTGCGAGATATGCCTCCTATCCGAGGTTTGATACACGGTGCCATGGTGCTTCGAGTAAGTCTTGCAATATGACATTCTCAAATACAGCATTGCTGACCCGAGTAGGACGTGCTCTTCGAAAAGATGACATACGATGACTATGCCGCTGTCATTGAGTCTAAAGTTCAGGGTGGTTGGAACTTCCACCGTGCGCTCATTAACACCCACCTCGATTTCTTCATAGCGGTATCCTCTATTGCTGGCATAGTAGGTAATCGCGGCCAAGCTGCCTATGCGGCTGCGAACAGCTTCTTGGATTCTCTCGTTCAATACCGTCTCGCGATGGGGTTGCCCGCTTGTTCTTTGGATCTCACCGCCATCTCGGATTGCGGATACCTCGCAGAAGATCTCGAAAAAGCTTCTGAAGTTGCGAATAATCTGGGCAGTGACACGATCTGCGAGGCAGAAGTATTATCCCTTCTCGGAGCAGCCATCAGTGGTCAAATGGCCATGACTTGCAACAACCACGCCATAACTGGCATGCGGATTACACCAACGATGAAGCCATTCTGGACGCATGATGCAAAATGCAAGCATCTTCGCGAAGTGGCTGAGGCAGCAGCTGTCGATACACCCGCGGGCGGAAACAAAGTCATCTCGTACAATGCAGCATTGAAAGCGGCAAAGACATTGGCAGAGGCAGAACAAGTTGTCTGTGATGGATTAGCCAGCAAGCTCACCACGGTGATGATGATGGAAATGGACGACCTCGATATCACAAGGTCGTTATCCCATTATTCTCTTAACTCTCTCGTCGCGATCGAGATCCGAAACTTCATCACTCGTGAGTTCGAGGCCACATTGCAGGTATTAGAGCTCTTGTCGAGTGGTTCAGTGCAAACCCTGGCGAAAGAAGTGTGTGTCAAGAGCAAATTAGTGAAGTTCCGGTGAAAGATCAGGCTTCATGGCGGAAACAACATGTATATAGGCGGCAAAGAGTTGGTATGACCTGGCGAGACGACTCGAGTCGATGTGCTTGCATACAGTCCTATAGCTGTTGAACTCAGGATTTGATACTAGACAAGTCAAGAGGTCCATTCTCGTGGGCACATTCATATTCACAAAATGAGCATTGATGAGAGTTCCAACTGCATCGATGAGATTGCAATGGACTGGACCGTCTTCCTTTTGTCAAGCGGGGAATAAAACACTTCTGATCACATCGATGAAATGCACCGGTCGCGTCCAGAATGACCTCACCTCAGCTTTCAGAGTGGGGCTCGACCGTTAAAATGGCGTTCCTGCAGGGCCGAAGATCGGCCTCAGCCAGCGAATGGTGAACTGACCCTTTCAGGTTAGCCGCATGATAAGGGGTGGATCTCTTTATTGAGAAACGATGCCTAGAGCGGCTAGCCAGCTAGGTCTAATGCGTGGGGTTGCATCCGCGTCCCAGCAGGGTTTAAATGGAACGGATGTGATCCACGCTCGCATCACCCGGCACTTCTTCATGCTCGGCAGGCCGTAGGTAGGAAGTTCATGAGTTAATATTTTCTACCAGTAGGTAGACAACAGAAATATCTTCTTCCTTTCAAGACCACCAGGTCTCATGCTCAGAGACATTTGACCCTTGTGTCGTGAATCGTCACGGCCGAGGTAGCGAACTATGGCGAGCGACATGCCTGCGCGGACATCTTCGGGCCTGATGAGGCCCCTGCAGGAGCCTCAAGAGGGACGTGAGTCCCATGCTTCCGGTGAGGAGAACTTCGAAATACCACTGGAAACTCCTGACGAGACGACTCGTTTAGTCTCGGATGACTCGAGCCCAAATACCGATCTGGTCACCATCGTCGAGGACCGCGACCTGAAGCGTGGGTTGGCCCAACGCCACTTGTCCATGCTTGGCATTGCCGGCGCCATTGGAACTGGTCTTTTCCTCGGTCTTGGAAGAGCTGTGCAAACAGCAGGACCTCTCGGTGCGATTCTTGGATACGCCACAGTCGGACTTGTTGTATGCGCTGTCCAGTTTGCTCTGGGCGAGGTGTCGGCCTTGCTACCAGTGACAGGAAGCTATGTGAGACATGCCGAGTTTCTCGTAGACCCGGCGCTCGGGTTTGCAGTCGGCTGGAATCTGGTATACGGCAACGTCTTGTCTATCCCGTCTGAGATCACAGCCATCTGTGTGCTATTCAAGTTCTGGACCGACATCAACCCCGCTATCTTCATAATCATATTCATCGTTTTGACTGTGATAATTGGTGTCGCCTTCATCCGTGTGTACGGCGAGATCGAGTTCACTTTCGCCTTATTGAAAGTCTTTCTCGTTGTTTTCTTGATCATTCTCGGACTAATTATCGATTTGGGAGGCATACCGGGAACCCCAGCTATTGGAGCAAAGTACTGGCGCGATCCAGGGCCATTCGTCGAGCACATCGCCACTGGACGTTGGGGCCAGTTCCTTGGCTACTGGAGTGTCATGACGGGTGGTGTTTTCTCTTTCGCTGGTGTTGAGTCTCTTGCTATGGCCGCTGCTGAGACTAAGAATCCTAGACAGGCTATCCCGGCAGCTTGCAAACGAGTCTTTTTCCGAATCCTTATGTTCTACGTGCTCGCCATTGTCATCGTTGGACTTCTTGTTGCGAGCAACGACAAGCGCCTAAACGACACTTCAGGTTCCGCCGCGCAGAGCCCCTTTGTTATCGCCGCTTCCGCCGCCGGTATTCCCGCTATCGCATCTATTGTCAATGCGATCGTCATTACATCCGCATGGTCCTCGTCGAACCAGGCCTTGCTCACGGGAACTCGTGTGTTGTATGGCTTGGCTCTCAAGAACCAAGCTCCGAAAATCTTCTTACGTACAACATCATGGGGTGTTCCGTATGTTTGCGTTGCGTTCTTCGTGCCATTCATGTTTCTCAGCTTCCTTACACTGTCAAATAAAGCTTTGACAGTATTCTGGTGGCTTGTTGACTTGACAGCTGCCGGAGTCCTTGTGTCTTGGTCTGTAATTCTGCTCAACCACATCAGACTCAAGTTAGCTATGAAGGAACAAGGATATCCGGACGAGGCCCTACCATGGCATAACTCATGGACCTGTAAGTCTCTCTACAAACGATACTAACTCGCAATTCTAACACGGAAAAATAGTCCATAGCTCTTGCGCTGGGCTGTTCATGTGCCTCACCATTCTCCTAACAGGAGGATACGAAGTATTCACCGCAGGAAACTGGAATGCGCAGGTTTTTGTATCGTCTTACTTGTGAGTCGATACTAACCCCTACCTCTTCGAGCAAGTTCGAAACTAATTCAAATTCAGGGATATCCCTCTTGTGGTCATTGCATTTCTCGCATGGAAATTATGGAAGAACACAAAGATCGTCCCTCTCTCAGAGATTCCTCTTGAAGAGGCTTTCAAGCAGGCTGAACAGACTCTAGACTACGAACCTCCCGTCAAGAAGGGGAGCGTCGCGCCCTGGCTTAGTTGGATATGGGATTGATTTCCGTCGCTTCATGGACGCTCTCTTTCTGATGTTAGAACAAGCATATTGAATCATATACAAAATCTCTGTACCAAACCGAGATATAGCTCGAAGCCTGGCTAAATCCATTCTCAATTTCATTCATAAACATAGGCGATGAAGCAAACACGCATGGTGTGGTGAGTACCGCTCAAACAACCTCATAAGACTTGCACTTTACCCCACGATAGGCTATTATAATAGCATATCAGTTTACTTCTCTTCCCCCGGCGTCTGAAGGACAGGCTTTCCCTTATCATCAAGCATAACAAGAGGCCCTCTGTTGTGCCGCTCGCGTATCTTGAAGACCTCCGGACTGGCTGCATTGGCCTTGTATTCCACGGGTGGTTTCTTCTTGTGTGAATGTTTCTTGGGCGGGTTCACCGGCGGCGCCGAGTTCTCATCATCATCTTCTTCTTCAACAACCCCATTTTGCGAGTACATCATGGGCTGTTTTCCTTTACGCGAACGTTTATTGGGCGGGTTGACTGGAGGCTCGGAGTTCGCATCGTCTTCATCTTCAATCTCACCCTGCGAATACTTCATCGGCTGGTTTCCGAACCGGGGACGTTTCTTGGGTGGGCTCATCGACGACTCCCCGTTCTCATTGTCTTCATCTTCCATCTCGCTACTCTGTGAGTACCCCCTGCGCGGTTTCTCGTGGTGCGAGCGTTTCTTGGGTGAACTCATTGACGGCTCGAAATCCTCGCCTTCTTCATTTTTGTTCTGCGAATACTCTTTAGGGGAATCCGTTGGCGCCTCGAAGTCCTCATCTTCTTCGTCAATCCTACTGAGCGAGACCCTCATGGGCTGCTTCCCGAATCGTGAATGTTTCTCGGACGGATCTGTTGGCGGCTCGGTACTCTCGTCTTCGTCCATCATATCTTGCGAGTACTCCCCAGCGGGGTCCAATGGCGGCTCGTGGTCCTCATCTTTTTCATCGCCTTTACTGGGCGACTCGGGCTTCTCATCTTCTTCTTTGACCCCACTGGGTGACTGTTTCCCAGGCGAGTCCAAAGGCGACTTGGGCTTCGCATCTTCTTCCCTGATGTCACTCGGTGACTGTTTTCTAGGCGAGTCCATAGGCGACTTGGGCTTCTCGTCTTCCTCTTTGATTTCGTCTGGCTTCTCATCGTCTCCTTTGATATCCTCTAGCTTCGTATCTTCCTCTTTGATCTCGCATGACTTCACATCTTCCTTGGTCTCGCTCGGTGAGTCCTTGGGCGGGTCCATAGGCTCCTTGGAGTCCTCATCTTCCTTCTTAACCCCTCCTCGCGAGACTTCCTCGCTTTCCATTGTGTGTAGTGGCTCCGACGCGAGACGTCCGATTGTTTTTTCGTCTGACTCTTCCTTGATGTCGGGCTTCGACTCGACCTTGGTTTCCATCTCGTGAGATCGAAAACCCAGTATCACAAAGTCTGGCGCCATTGTGAGTGCTTGGCGAGTTACCGTCTTCGTCAACCTAGACGTGACAGGAGACAGCGGCGTAGTATGATCCTCTCCGCTTGAAGGTGTTGGTCTCGGAGGTCAAAAAGGAGACAATCAGCACCGGCTCCGAATCGCGTTCCTTCTTGACTACACCGGCTCACAGGCGAATCAGTAAATCGCGTGAACCGCCGCGCCCTCATCTTCACCAACCGCGTGATTGTAGCACAACAATACGCACACCTCCTGAAGGCCTAGGCATGCCGGATCCCGGGCTACACGCGTAACCCGCCAGGCCCCACTGGCCCGACCCGGCGCGGTTTCATCATCCTGACGTACGGAATATGAAGTCCGGACTCAACGCTAGGCAGGCTCCACAGATATCTCGACACTTAGGTAGGTAAAGATAGCTACAAGATGACGTGATGTTTATGAACGTGTGCTTCATCGCTGCACTCACCGTGAATCGAACTCGCCCTCCTTATACGCGCTCGGATACGTCCCCTCCCGAATCTCAACAAGCGTGTGTCAATATCAGAATGAGCGAGTAAGGTGAAGGAAGGGAGTGTGGGTGGTTCGTATTCACCACCGAACCCGTAACCGCTCGTACGTATATCAGCGAGCAAGTTCCAGTTTTTCTCCTCCTGTCTGAATCACTGCTCAGCAGGGCCTTGGAGACACATTTGCCCGACACACTCCACATTGTTCCAATCGTCCTCGTCCCTTTTCCGATTATCTCAACATTTGCCGCGGGGCGTATATCTAGTCACAATGGCTTCAAAGATCCCCCAGCGGAAGATCGGAGACGATCTTGTTGGTGCCGTCGGTCTCGGGTGCATGGGCATGACGTTTGCCTACACTTCCAGCGGCTTCGATGACGGGGAATCGCTGAAAGTCCTCACTGCGGCCGCGGATGCGGGTGTCACGCATTGGGATACGGCAGATGTATACGGGCCGTTCACGTAAGTGTCCCCAAGACCGATCGGTTCCACTCCCGGCCTCGGCGACAACTATGTGAGAATCTAGCTTGTTAATCAACTACATGTCTAGCTCCGAGTACTTGATCGGAAGATGGTTCAAGGAGTCAGGTCGCCGAGATGAGATCTTCCTCGCCACCAAGTTCGGCTTTACCATGAGCGCCACCGGGATGGAGATCAACGGAGACCCTGCATACGTCAAGAAGGCATGTCTCGCCAGTCTGAAGCGTTTACAGACCGATCGCATCGATCTGTACTACCTGCATGCCGTCGATCCCAAAGTGCCGGTCGAGAACACCGTCAAGGCCATGGCCGATCTCAAGACACAGGGCAAGATCCGTTATCTGGGCCTCTCGGGATGCTCAGCGCGCAGCTTGCGTCGAGCACATGCCATACATCCCATCACGGCCATTCAGGTCGAATACTCGCCGTTCACGCTCGACATCGAGTCTGATAAGGTCAATCTCCTGAAAACCGCGCGTGAGCTAGGTGTCAAGATCGTGCCGTACTCGCCGCTCGGCCGGGGGTTCTTGACGGGCACCATCACGAGTCTGGCCGAGATCGATAAGACGGACGGTCGTCATCTGACGCCACGTTTCTGGAAGGAGAATTTCGACGCCAACTTGGAACTCGCGAATCGTATTAACGCGATCGCGAAAGAGAAGGGGATCACGGGTGCTCAGCTCTGTCTCGCGTGGTTGCTTGCGCAGGGCAATGGTAAGTCAATCCCGTAACTGGTTGTATAAGTGACTGCTAACGAACTTGTGCCGTAGACATCCTCCCCATCCCTGGCACGAAGAAGGTCAAGTGGTTCGAGGAAAACACCAAGGCGGCTAATATTGAACTGACGAAGGAAGAAGAGGCTAAGGTCCGTGAGGCGATCAAGAGTGTTGGCGGCGCAAAGGGAGATCCGTATGGACCGGAGCTGATGCCTCTGGTATATGGCGATAGCCCCGATCTCTAGATAGAAGCGTCAGGAGTCGAGACAGCTCCGTTGGATAGAAGGGAATACAACGGGTAGAATGCAGATTTCATATGGAATCATGAACATCAATCCTTCTTATTAGTGATTCCGACCCTGCCATGGTAAGCCGGCTTCTCTCAAATTAAACTGAGGGAGTCGCATGAGAAGAGCAGGAGGGTGGCGCCAATGGGAGACAAAAAAGGGACAGTAGGTCATCAAGCCAGTAAGTCAGGCAGAAAAGAAAGACACATAAAGCAGGTGTGTACGCATAGGTAAAGCATCTCAAGACGGGTCTTTGCTAAAACCTGTTGCCAACAATGTTGGTTGGTAAGTAGTATGGCGGGCTATCCTCAAAGAAATCATGTACTCTGCGTATGGATCGCTAGCTGTAAAACAAATGGCGCGGCACTTTCTGGCTGTAGTCCTTTTCCTGCCCTCCATTTCCCTCCCAGCTGCTTCCCGCGCATGCCAGCGTACTTGCAACTACAGCAACCCTACCTTATCCCTATCCCACGTTTGTCGCTCTTCTAGGAGGATTGCAAACGGATTCTCGGCGCCGATAACGATGACTGGATGTCTCGTTAAAGTGTGGCCTTCATGGGTTTCAGGCTGTTGAGTGTCCTGAGACCCTGATGTGACGAGTTCGCAGTTGATATCGAACAGGTCTGATACTAAATATTATGTTAAAAGGAGGTAAAATCTCTAAACGGGCCGCCACTTCAATTCAAGCCACCGGATGGGCACGTATAATATTGACGACAGGACAAGTGCCACTTCGAATCCGATGTCGCCTGTGGTGACTGCCAACGGTCCGGTATACCAGACTTGCGAGGCGCAGGGAACGACCAAACCGAAAGACAAGCCAGCAGCCAGAATGGCCGATACTCCCGAAGGCAGCTTGCTTGGCTGGTCCCAGTGACTTGGCACATAGGAAGCAGGGTTGGCCTTGCGAAAGACGAAGTGCTCCGTGGCGACGACAGAGACGTATGCTGCTGACCAGTAGGCGATGAGGTACATGAAGTTCTCCAGACTGTCGAAGAACGACTTGGCGGCGGCCACGGCGACGGGGATGGCGATAATGATGTAGATCACGGAGAACACGAAGCGAGGGATGCGAACGAAGTACGGGATCAAGAGCTGGAAGCTCAGCGAGATCGAGTACATGGACGCCGCCAAGTTGCCAATCAGGGATAGCGCCAGGAGTACGGCCACGAACTTTCCGAATCCGCCAGCGGGTTGGAGCATGGCATCGAGAACGCCACCGACACTATACTTGGCGTACCCTTCAGACCAAGATGGAATGCCGCTCGCAGCGCCACCGATGGCTGCTCCTAGGACCATGAGGGGCACGGTCGGAAAGAACAGTCCAGCAAAGGTATAAGCGAAGATGCGGAGCGTAGACACAGACGGATCGCAGTAGACGGTGAAGTCGGATGCCATACCAGCCCATGGAATCAAGAATCCGGCCATGACACCGCCAAAACCAACGATAGTCGAGGCTTTAGGTGTTTCCGTCTCGGCCTGGCGGAAGAGTTGTTTGCCTCCAATACCGGTTGCAATGACAATCGCAATCAGGGCGAAGATCCAGGAGTAGCGCTCAAACTGGTGGATAAACCGATATCCACCGAAGGAAACAGCGAGACCAACCAAGGCAATGATGACGATTCCCGCCGTGCTGTCGATTTGGCCCTCGGCGACGGCCGCAAGAGTCGAACCGCCTAGTACGCAAGTAATGATACCGAAGCCGGAGATGGTCGCCAAGTTCAGCAAGACGATGATAGAGGTCAGATAGTAGCCAAAGGTGTATCGCGCATGAAGCATCTGTCGCAAACCCGTCCTGGAGCCAAATGTCGAAAAATAGGCAACAGGGATGGTACACAGAATATTGAAGAACAAGATGACGAGTGAGGCATCTCGCAAACTGAGACCATAGACGAAAGTCCCGAGGATGCCCGTGACGATGCTGGCGATAAACACAAAAGACATGAGCTCGGCAAAACATTTGGATACAAAAATCAAAAAAACAGAGCGATGCGACAACTCACGGTAGCAGATTCGTGCTCATGGTGAACCAGATGAAGAAGATGTTGATGAAACGCTTGTCAACCCGCTCCTCCAGGGGCACGGGGGTGATGCCGCGCATCTCGACACCCCATTCGGACAGCTTCGCGAGCCATGCCGGCGGCTTAAAGGCCTTCGTTTGCGACTCGGTGGCATTGAGATCGTCGGCCGTGACGCCGACGATGGCAGATTTTTTGCCCTCGTCCGTTAATTCACCCATGGTGATTTCTTATCGCGACAGATAATGCTATGATCGGGTCATAAGGGTGAGAAGATTTGCGTAAGAGGCAAAAAAAAAAGCAGGTTGCTTATCTGCGCATGTGGCGAATGCAGAGCTGAAAATGATTCGATTGCATGTGACGCAGGACCTTTTGGCTTACAGACCATTCAAGGGATGGGATGGTTGGGCAACGCGGTCGAAAGGGACAGACAGGACTTGAGATGATTCGCGAAGTGTCAGACAGAGCAAGCAATGCGACCGAAGCGTGCGGTTTCGTCGCGCTGCTGCCCCCGGTTTATACGACGGGGATAAAAGTTCGACAACACGGATTTCCTCGGGCTGACCAATGGCGCTTGCCTGTAATGCGTATGATGAAGTTTTCTTTCTGTCGCTTTTTTTCTTCCTTACTCCATCGCAATCTTCCTAGCTGATACCCAAGATGGCCTAGTCAGTGGGTTTGCGTGCTCGTCCCTGTTGCGAAAGGGAATGGTGATCGAGGCTAACACGCGTGGCCCGTCACCGGTAGTGTGCAATCCCGTAAAGTCGACATTACGGATTACAGATTGCGAGGTCGAAGCGAGGAAAAAGATTTTATACATATCGGCGACCTATACCGGGCTATATTACGGCTTACGGGTACCAGATTAGGTGTTCTAGTGAGGCAATTGGTGGCGGATAAAGAATGAGAAAGAGTCAAAGGGAAACCCGGTCGCCGGAGAGAGTCCATTCGCTTTAGGTACCATCGTCAACCCTGCTGGGTCCCCGAAGTTCACGATGATTTGTACACTAATCTGTAGACCCTCAGCATGTCATATGTGGGCGTGTGTAGTGTGCGTTAGGGTAGGTATGTCGTGCAGCAAGAAATTGGTTTTATTTACTAAGGATATGCTGGGCTTTGCGGGATTACACAGAAGGGAAGGGATGGCGGATACGACGGCGCGGATGTCGTCGTCGCTGAAGGAAACACAAAGCTGTCACGGAAGCAGGGTCTGTCCCGTTTGCGGAGATAGGGTGCGGATTATCGGGTCTGACTAGCTGGGGTTCATGCATGATATTACTACGGTCTTAAGGCTGGTGAATCCTGAGATAAGAGGCCATATTCCGTATTGTGAGACAAACAGCAAGATTGACGACACTGACAAGATACGATATGAAGTTGAAAAACAGATTAAAATGAATATGCCTTGGGTATCTTCTCATTAGTATGAATGGATCTATATCGTCTAACTGTGACCCGAGTGCGTTTTTGTCCTATTTACAGATGTCTTGAAAAGCAGCGTTTATTTACTTTTTTGTTTGTTTCCTTCTCCCTTCTCCGTCACTGTAGAGATAGACAGACAGATTGATAGACCGAGTAGGTAGGTAGTTCGCACACGTCTATCGAGTCCGCACGCGAGATAGGTAGGTAGGTAGGTGATTCAGGGGTATCGAATAGAATATATATCAAAATCACGTCGTCGTCGATCCGATCACGCGCTCGTACTGAAGTAATAATTCTCCCACAGATACTCATAATCCTCCAGGATGCCGGAAACCACATTCGGCATGCGCTGCCTCACGCCCACAATCAGCCCCTTCGTGATATTCTCGTAGAAGGCGCCGCGCATCGACCACCAGACAGCCGCCCAGTACCGCTTGCCCCATTCCGTCTTCTCGAGCGCCGTCGTCCGGAAGCCCTGGTCCCGCAGCTGCCGCGCCGTGTACTCGATGCTCAGGCCCAGCAGCCACGGCATCCACGACTTCTTCTCGCGGCTCTGCGACATCGCCACGGCGTACACGAAGGGCGACAGGATGTGTAGCATCTCGGCGATCTGCCCGTGCTTCGACAGCGTGTTGAGGAGTGTCGCTGCCGGCTTGATGTCGTCCGCCGTCAGCACGCGCGATTGCAGGTACGAGCCGACGTCCCCTGGGTTCGGAAGACTGGGTAGGCTTGATTTCGTCCGCGGCATGTTCCATTTCCGCTGTGCCGCCCGCGCGGCGTCTTCGTCGCTACTGCTGCAGCTGTCGTCGCTTAGCAATTGCCTCCGTCCGTTCTCGTCGGTCACCGACGATGATGACGACGATGATGACGACGACGACTGCTTCTGTTCCTCCTGCGTGGGTATGGGTTCGCGCTCCGGCAACGGCGGACTAACAAGGGGTCTCGAATTCGTTATCCGCATGAGCAGCAATCGACACATCGCCTTAAAGGCCTCGAGTATGACGATGACGTGCCACCGTATGCGCTCGCCGCGGCGCTTGGCGGCCATCTCCCAGAGGAGCTCGGTGTACTGGATGACCTGGAGGAAGATGGCGATGCGGCGGTACATGCTGCTGGTGGCGGCCCAGAAGCGGGTGTAGCGGGCGTGGGGGCCGGACAGTTTGGAGGAGAAGGGCACCTTGGTCAGGGCGTTGCGCAGCAGGGCGTCGTGGTAGAGGGTGATGAGCTGGACGCCCGAGTGGACGGTCTCGGAGGCGATCTCGGCATCGCGGAAGCGGCTGGGGATGATGTAGGTGAGGGAGCGGAGGGCGCTTTCGATCTGCGAGACTTGGTGGGCGTTTTTCGTGATGAAGTCGCCGTACAGGTGCAGCCATTTGGCCGGCATCCTGCCGATTTTCTTTCGGTTCTTTCTAAGTCGGGGTTTACGGGGTCTTCTGTTCTTTGTTTGTTTTTATTTTATTTTATTTTTATTTATTTTCGGAACGTGCGCTTTTGTATAGATAGAGAATCGGATGGCGATGGTACAGATATTCAGGTTGTTTTTCGTTGATCACAGTTGCAGAGAAAGCCGGGGTTGTTAGCACGTAGGGTGGAATGGGAACGAGAGATAAGCTGAGGAGGAGAGAGAAAAAGTCAGGCAGAGATGCAGAAGGGAAAAAAGGGTGTGTTTTCACGTCATTGCATCTGGAAACTATTCAGCAGACTATATTCAGCGGGAAAGCGACCAAGACTACGGGCAGAGACCAGACGGGAAACGGGGTCACTAATCAATAATCGCAATAATAAAGCCCCTGGTCAATCATTCATTCCCTTTCCTTTCCTTTTCTTTCCCTTGCCTGTCTTCGTAGAGTCCGGGCTACGAGCATTTCCATATTTATTCAGTCCTTTACTCTTCATTTTGTTCATATTTAATCCTCGGTCGAGCACTTGGAAACGCTTTGAATCTCCCCTTCCAGTCTGGCGACTCGCTGGGTTGACTCGCCGGCAGCAGCCGAACATGCAGCCATCGCTAAACAACCTGGGAGAACAGCAAAGCGCTGTGCATCTACCCGAGGTAATAAGCCAGCCACAACAACGAAGAACATCAGATGCTCTGCCAAGCTGAAAAGAACAAGTCGAATGGTATGAAGATGCGCTGGCGACACCTCTCGCATTTATGTACAATCACCCAACCCAGCCTGCAGCAAAGGGAACTGCGGGCTCGCTGCACAGCCCACGGGGCACCGCACCAGCGCCCGGACTGGAAATGATGGGCAAAGGAGAGCCCACCGAACGAATGGGCTAGAAAATCAGGAAGCATTCCTAACTGGGAGAGAATGGTGGAGTCGCCCTCAGCTCGCGCTGTCTTGCTTGGGACTCAAATGTTCGGCGGTGAGCGAAAGCATTATTGGACGTCCAGGAACGCGATGTGATCCGATCCTTTCGACGCCCTATTTGCAGCTAGTTTCTGCCACTAATCCGTGCTTTTTTTTACTGCACGTAACGCCTGACCATGAGGTTCGGCAGTTTCTTGCGTCCAGGGAGGGCTTCTTGCTGCATGTCTGCCTGAGAATGTTGTTTAGGCACTGAGAGCAAGTCGTGATGAATTGTTGAGCTTTTGTGACCCAGCAATCTGAAACTAGCTGAGACTCCTGTCAGGCAGCTTGTGAAGCTCTTAGGCTCGTGGGGTCATGTTCTGTCGGGTCAACTGGGCAGCTAAAGTCACTGAAGCGTGCATTTCGTTCATCTGGATATCCCCGTGCCATCCTTCTGAAAAATCTATCACCGATGGCATTTTGACTCTCAACTTACAGGACTAAATAGTTACAACAGACTAACATTTACAGTGAAAATACGCAACAGAGAGTCTGATGTGTTCGTGTATGGGTTCATGTTCGACTACTTAGCATGAAGGTACCTACACTTGCAAGTGATGCAGCTTCGCCGAACCAATCGAGCAACCCATCGAAAGCATTTGCCTATATGGGCAAAGGAATGATAACAGAGTTACATGATATCGATGACATCGAAAATCTGCAGTTTATGGTTTTATCGACACCTTCTAGGACAACCTTCGATCATTTGAAGCTTGTGAGGCGCAGACACACCTCATGATGGAGTACCTATGAGAAGTGCTCATTAATTCACTGAAAGCCAACACATTCATCGACCACAAATCCGCAAATAGCTCAGCGTTTCGTATGCTGACTGCATTGTTTTGAGATTCAGGGAGATCAAACTCATATGGCGCTTTGGCAAGCCGTAGGTCAACGGCAGTCATGGACTTTTAATCCACATGGCAGGCGGACTTCCGGCAAAGACCCTCACCTCTCCGCCTCATGTGTAAACAAGATTCGGGGTTATATATACCATTTATTCATTCAAACCAAAGGTAAGCGAGCGGATTTGGACCTTGTACATCAACAAAGTCCAGGCTGGATATGTTTCTTGGCGGAGACTGAGGACTACTCCAACAACATTTGTCGCTTGGTTCGATATCAGGTCATCAATGCTAACACGAATTATCAACTGGCGGGAATCAGGGGCTCAGTCTTCTTAGCAGATTGACCGATGTGGAACTTGAGAATGGCGTTGAACGGATGCGAAAGAGTCTGCCCGGCTTCAATCTGCGGCATGGGAGATCGACGGTTGCTTTTGTTATGATCCCCCGCCTGCTGCTGTCTGAAGTTCCTGCAGTGCCGTATCTGCTGTGTGACTTGGTTGGAGAAATGGCTCCATCGTGAATGAATGCTGATGTTAGGAGCAGTCCGTTGCTGCTGTAGGCAGACAGCATCAAGCGAGCCGCAAAAAGGCGAGGAGCGGGGCGAGATTCCGTATCATGCATCTCTGTCTCAAGGTCATGAGAGAGTTGACAAATATCGCAGGAGAGTTATCATGGTAGCATGGACACGGCTTTGGAAGCCAATTGATAACAATTTGAGGGCCGGCAGAAGGTGGGAATATTGACCGATGGGGAGTATCGTCTGTGTCTGTAACCCAGGATACTACCTAGCAAGTGCATTGATAGGTACGCGTATGTCGTCCGCTTTCATTTTGTGCTAAATGCTTTATTTAACAGTACGCCAGAGAATGGTATTCCATCATCAAGCGTATTTTGATACGTAGGAGGTAGTTATGGTATATCCCCTGAATTATTACATTTTCGCCTCAACACTCATCAGCATTCGCTCGCTTCCTCTACCCTCTCCGATTATGCGTCATCCAAACCAGTGCAAATCATCTCAGTCATATCTCTCGTCCAATCCAACTAAGCCTCCCTCGGCTTCACCTTGACAAAGAAGTTCGTCGGCCGCACATTAAACCAGCCATCTTGGTGAAGCTGATAATCCGGATCCACCGCCTCAAAATCCACCTCCTTAATCATGCGCGCCAACACAGTCATGGTAAACTGCGTCGCCCAGTGCTTTCCAATACATTCTCTCTTGCCATTACCGAACCACTTCTTCACGCCCGCAGGCAATTCTTCAAACGCCTGTCCCATCATGCGCTCCGGTCGGAATGCCAATGGCTCCTCGAAGACCTCGGGGTCGCGGTTGACGCCCGCGAGAACGATGATCATGGGCTGATTATAAGCAATGTGGTATTTCCCGCCGAGGAGGGGCACCGGGCTCTTATCATTCCTGGGAATCGGCTCGATGTTGAAGCCGGGCGCTGCGAATGACAAACGGAGCGATTCCCGCATGATGCCTTCAATGTACTTGAGTTGGTCCAAGTGATCGTATTCTAACTCGCCATCGCCTACGACGGCATCGAGTTCCTCACGTGCCTTCGTCACGACGTCCGGGTTCTGTATGAGGAAGAGGATGGTCGAGGCAATCAGACAGGGCGCCGTGCTGCTTCCGATGGGCATGCTGATGATCTCGTCGATGACTTGCGATTCAGTCAACGAGGTCCCCGTCGCGGAATCCTTCCCCGTCATGAGCGCGTCGAGCAGATCCTTTCGCACGGACGGGTTATCCTTGCGATATTGGACCAAATCCGCCGCGTACGCCCGCAAGACTTTGGTCGCTGACTTGAGCTTGCCGCCGTAGATCCAGTTGAGGAGACCCGGTCTTGTCGGACGCTTCATCGCCTCGGACGTCGCGTCCTCCATCGCCTTGATGCCCGGATGCGCGGGACCCGAGAGGTTATTCAGTCTCTTCCCGTAGCACGTCCGTGTCGTGACTTCGAAGTTCAATCGATTCAGCCCGTCCAGGGGCGCGATCTTGTTGTTCTCTCCTAACCTCTTCCAGATATTCAGGAGCTCGTTCGTGATATCTCTCATATCAACAAAGTGTTCACGGAGCGCCGGCGGCGCCAAATGCGACGCGATGATGCGATGGGCGATGCCCCACGACTCCTCATGGTCGAAGGCTGTGAACAGGGCGTCGTGCACCAGGGAGCGGATCTCGACGATGGGGCCGCCGACGTACTTCCGGAACCGCGACTCGTCGCACAGTTCTTCCGCGAGGGCTGCGCTCGCGACGAAGACGAGCGTCTTGCCGAGGACCTTGATCTGGAAGATCTCGCCGTATTTCTCTGCGAGGCCCTTGAGGGACCACCATGTGTTCTTCGGGTCGACGTCTTTGATGTTGCCGAGGAGGAAGACGCCCGGGGGCTGGGGGATGGGTTGGGACATGGTGAATGTGATGTGGAGATCCAGTTTTTGAATTGACAGGTTCACACAGCTTTGCTCCCTTTCTTAACGCAGAGGGACGACTTCGCAGAATCGAAGGGGTCAGGATCTGGTTGCGTGACTGTGTCGGAGCAGCAGCAGCAACAGCAGCAGCTCGGGATTTTAAAAAGCAGGCTGTCTACTCTACCCTACCTATCTACAAATATATAGTCCGCGAACCGGAAGGAAAAAGAAAAAGAAAAAGGGAACCAGCCATTTCCCATGACTGGTAGGCACCGCATTTCTGTGTGATCAACGGGCGCACACCAAGACTTGGAGCCTGCAGACTATGTACGTGACGGCTATTGCTTTTTTTCCTTTTCGTGTCTCGCGGAAAACGCCCCCAATCAACGACGCCGAATTACATACGACACAATTAATAGTCCCCCAGACGGTTCCTCGCTCGTTTGGGCTGGTCCCAGGCACAGCTGAATTCCCGTCTTACATGGAAAGCCACCTCGACCATTTGGGTGTGACGGCGTAAATGCAACCCAGCCATCCCCCAGACTTGTCTTTACGCAACGCATATTCAAGGGAACTAGCGTCGGCAGTTCACATTGGCTTACATGGAAAGAAGAGCTGTCCAACCAGGACGCTGAGACATGTCGAGATGAAGATCGATCTGATAGGTTCGCTGGTATTATTCGCGTCTTCACGAACTCAACACAACAACAACAGCATCAACGCGTATGATACACATACCAATCGTAAACAATCTTCAAGTAGGTAATAACGATCTCCCATCCCCCCTGGATCAGGAAACCCATTTTCCCTGCTCTCCCAACCAGTCATTTCCCTACGACCCCGGCCTGCCTGTCCTAAAACTCCACATTTCTCTCCACCTGATCCTGCAAATAGTGCAGCGCGCCCAGCCCTTGGTATTTACCGTGAGCCAATCCGCAGCAGAGGGTCGGCCGCATCTGGAAATGAGCAGACCGATCCGTAGCTCGATTATGTATGGCCTTTTGCCGTGTGACATCCGATCTGTTTGGTGGGCAATCTGATAGGTAGCAGCAGCGCTACCACTCGTTGCTACGGTAGATATTTTCTCGATGTCACGTCCGTGACGCTGGAGGAGGTAGAAGCTGAATCGAGGCGCGGGGGTCCGAAAGATATCACCAGTCTAGAAAGGGACTATCTATTCGATATCAATGCCGTCGATCGTCAATAGATCTATCGCAAACCGTTCAGCTTAACGTCTAGATGTGAAAGATAGATTGGACTCGGGTAAAGCTGGGCTAACACGGAGCGATGAGAGTGAATTTAACCGGAATACGAAAATGCAACTCCCTCGCCTACCTAACCTACCCGGGAGGACAGCATTCATGGAACGAATGCCCCAATTGTGTGGTTACATGCGCCCGCTTCACGGAAATTTTCCAATCCGTCAATCAATCTGAGATTTTCCGACCGGTGCGGTTCTCTTGGAGGAATCTATGTACGTAAAATTTATATACTGGTCGCATCGCCGGCCGGTGTGGGATGGAGATGTCGGTTACCAGCGGAGAACGGCAGTGCTGTTGTCGAGATTGTTTGGGTGGAATGTTGGGGAGTTCAATTGAAACGCGGAGTTTCGTGAATTCAATACAGTTGCGATGCCGTTGTTAATTCTCGGGCTGTAATTATTGTCAATCTTCTCAGCTGAAAAGCTACTCCTAGATAGCCCACAATGAGGATACACGATTCCGTACAAGACAATTGCAACGAGGGAGCATACGAAGAACCGACAGAAAACCCCAGACTAATAATAGTAGGTATCTTACAAGAACCCGGAGTGATCGGATAGAACTCATCGCCACGGATGATGAGTTGCAACTCGATCCGAGTCAATTCATTTCGATCCAAATCTGGATATATGATTTGAAAGGTCCGAGTAGATAAGAAATGTTGTCTGGACCGGGCGCAGCATTGTTGACATATACAACCTATGTAGGTATTCCGAGATGTCGTCACGACATGATGTCGTCGGTTCGGCATGACTCGAAATGGTACTTTCGCCTTCGACGTTGTTCACTCACGTAGCTCAACCCGTCACCATGTCATGACTTGAATTCCGAGGTATGAGACTCCTTCTCATGGAGACAGTGCCGTAGAGAAAATGGACACCCTCCTATGTTAACCCCAGGTTGAACAACAATGGTTTCGTACGCCCGTGTGATCTTCTCGGGTGACCTCTCGGCTCGATCTGGGCTCCGGTCCCCCGTAAAAGCTCCCGGACCCGGCACCGCTCATGACGGCTATTCTACTTTCCCTAATGTTCGCTCGGACTTCTACACCTACCGGCTCCGAAGTGCAGAATCCTAGCCCCCGGGTTCGCTTACCGAGTCCGATGCAGATTTCGGAGCTCCGGTTGATCTCTCCGAAGAAAGTCCATGTGCCTAAACGGTCTCACATGCCAGGAATCTACTCCGTTGGGTGAGTCTTAGACGTCGTAGTGCTACAGTACACTAATCCGTAACGGATGAATAAAGATGAACGACTGAAAATATATATATTCAATTCAATACCATAATCCAAGCCAAAAAACTCGATGCAACTAGTTTCAAGCAAGTTGTCTTTAGAGCCTCCCATGGTTCACGCTCACCCTCATCCCATTCCATCCGAAGATCCCAACTCTGAACAACCTAACACCTACTATTTATACAGTTAGAGTTGGAAATTCTATCACGTACGACCATACCCACTGGAGAACTCGGGATCCCGTCCGCTCTCCCATAGATAAGCCGGTGAGGGCCAGATTAGTAGTTGGGTCGGTGACGACCAGCGAATCCCTGGTGTTGTACGTTTTTTCTTTTTTCTCAATTTTATCTTTTTGTTCATTTTTTCTCTCTCTGTTTGGTTACGGAATATAATCCGTATTTGCACAATTCTCTTTTTTCACCGTCCTCGGTACGGATTACTGTCGGATCGTGCATAAGGAGCCGTTCTGTGCGGAATACCTCCGACTTACAAGAAGAGGTGTCCGGGACGACGACCCGCATGCCTATCACGAAACCAAGGGAAGAGTTTCAGCAATTGGTATTCTCGTATTCATGATCTCTAGCGGCGGTGTTGTTTCAAACTTGGTAGCGTTACGGGATCTGACATGCTCATGAGTGGTCGGGAAGTCGACTTCATGAGGCTCCCTCTCATGATACCTAGAACCGGCATCACAAAGTCAGAGAAACACTCATTGCGACGAAGTACAACACTGGCCATAATCCGTACAAGCAAGCTGCTAAACCCTATCCCCGTGTCTTACAACAAAGAAACTCGCTAGCAATTCAAACGACGAAGGATCTCGCCGTCGGAGCGGCTATCCGGATCTACGCGCTTGAATCCTTCTCGCGATGGACCTCGCCGTCCTCTCTGGCCACAACATCAACTCGTCCCTGACTCGTTGTCAAAGAGTCGGGCCTTCAAGATGAAAGCGGTATCAAGATTCTGAAAATGGCGACATCGGCTCACGCAGATTCCGTCTCGTTGTGCAGAACGCATTCTCGACCGAAAGCCAAGAGTTTTCAACTCGGTCGTGCCTCGGTGCTATGATTAGTGAACACGGTCGACCCAAACGGCAACCCGACGTCGGCACCACTTACAACGCGACACGCCCCTGAGGTTGATAACTGAAAGGACGACGACTGGTTTACAGATGTTGATGATGAAGACCAGTTCCCTACTTCGTACGTGATGAGTTGTACAGTCACCATAGTCTTGAGAGACTGTCGTTAAAGGGTAGAGTTGACCCTGGCAGATTAAGGAGTCGTTTTCCCTCTTTCAACCCTTACATATACCACCTACCTGTTAAGAAACGAAACACTCCTATAGCATAACACATAAGCCTGTTAATAACCCGTGATGCCAGTTCATAAGTGTGTATGTTTGAACAGGGAAGGTCGAGAGAATTGTGCTTGCTGCAAGTACTTTATGCTCGATAGGGATGGAAAAAGCAACAGTTCATGTGTGTATAACGGTTCACGTGTCTGTCTGTATGTCTCAGTTCTATCTCCACTGTACTCGTAGGGTTGAGACTGTTGCTGAATGTGAGGGATCTTCACTGCTAGAATTGATCTTCACCGCTATGAGTCCTTCTCGAATGTTCAGCATGAAAGGCTGAACAACATACGGAACTCACGAGAGAGTCGTGTGTGGAAGAATTCCGCGCTGCATCTTCTGCCTACCAAGATTGGTAAGCATCAAGTTCTCCAGATACGATAAGCACACGAGACAGAAAGAGAGAATCTGATAATTTTTCTGATTTGTCTTTTCGAGGACGGCGGCAGCCAGACAGACAAACATACTGTGTATCATCCGGCGGTTCTTCCCACGAGCGGCAGGTCCCGCATCACCGATGACAACCGTATACGGAATACGATACTATCTCCCGACAGGTCAACAATGACAGTTTCATGCACATTCTTCGTATGTACTCGCAGGTAGGTCTCGTATGTATGAGAATCTCTCCGATTCCTTCGAGGATACCTACCCTATCTATCCACCTACCCGTGCTGGCCAAGACGATACCTATGCATTCACATGACTCTCGTCCCTCCAAGCCGAGGCAGAACACAATGACACCGGCCCGAGGCGCATCTCTCTCTCTTTCTCATCCGCAGGTTCCGAGGAGGAGTGCCTCTGGACGACTCTGGACCATCCGGAAAGCGAAGACTCCGTGAAAGAATGACGCTCTCACAGGCAGGAGGACCATAACCACTAAACCCGTCGTAGACCGCCAAGACGATCGACGACGGATGTCGAAAAAAGGCAGCTGCAAACCTCTCTCATCTGCAAGTTTTAGAAGAGCCAAGAAATGCACAGAAATAAGGCCCGACCTGAAAAAAAAGAAACAACCGAGGAGCGCCGACAACGCAGTCGAATGAGTTCTCGATCTAAGACTAATACGAAGTGGACGTACAGCGGTGCTAGCGTACGGCACAGCCTAGGTGTTTGCGGAAACACACGCTACGCCCTTTCGTTGCTAGACCCGACCGCCCCCCGGATCGCACCATCAGATATCGGAAGGTGGTGGAATCTGGGAGAGGGTGGTGTTCCCATTGGTTCGTCTTGCCTCATGGGCCTTGCATCGGAGGCCACCGCCTCGAGTCTTGATGTGGATGAGATCGTAGCGTAGATGCACGATATGTACCTAGGTCCTGGCGAGTAACTCTCTCTGCCTTGGTTGACACAGGGAAGGTCGCAAGGGAGGTAGGTAGGTACGGAGTTCGCTACTGCTACCCAGCCTTACCGGGGTCATGCCAGTCCGAGGCATGACTTTATTTGGACGCTAAACTTGACCGGTTGAGGCAACTCTGAATGACAGTTCCCGTTCGAAGTGGCCGTGGACATCTGGCGGTATATGGGGGATCGGCCGGTTGCGGCCACTCGGAAAGGAAACTCATGTCCGAGAAACGAGACATCGGGCTGAAATGCCATGTTAGCAATTCCAAAAACCAGCAGGAACATTTGTCAGAGTACGAAAAATACACTTGAGGGTCATCTTTGACTGAGGTTGTAGTTTATGGCAGGAACAGGTCGGCAGTTACGTCTTGGCCGTTGACAGAGTTGCGTCTCATCGCCAACCGTCTTTCCAGAATCGAGACGACAAGACTGCCCTGACTGCAACTGCAACTGCAACTGCGACTTCGGTGCGTGGCCAAGAATCTGGGCAGAAGCTTGTTTGAACGAGGCAGCGTTGCGGTCGAGTCCAACCACGTCCAGTCGGTGGGTCTGACACGCATGGCCATGCATGAGTTAACATCTTACACCACCAGCGCCCTAGTCTAGTGGTAGCTAGATCCGTCGCCCACTTACCCCGGATTGGCAGGTCGGCACCTCTTGGTCATGACGATGCTCACCTTTCGTTACGGGGTCCCACGGTGATATGGAGAAACGAACCAAACTCCACAATTGGGCGGTGGCCACCGGGCCACAAGCAGCAGCAGAAGGGCGCGCTACGCTGCTGTGGACCTTGGTTGGATCCTTGTGGCGTTTGCACCATTCATTCCGTATCTTATCTTCACCTCGGGTTGCCTAGCTGGGAAGCTTTGAAAGATGCAAGATCGTCTCATGTTTCGCGTGTTCCGGTCCGCAGCAATGCGTTGTTGCTTTGCTTGACGAGCCACGAGTAAGTCACATGAAAGCAGTCTCCTGTGCAATATCAATCACAGATTAGTTGCTGCTTAGTTGCGACAAGTGCTTGCTGAAGCCGAGCAGTTAAAGTAGGTAGTTGCCTGGTTTAATATCCGCGTATAGCGCCAGACACTGTACGCAACTCCATTGGCCTTGGTCGAGAGTGATCACTGATAACTCATCACCAAATGACGTCTCAGGGCTGCGCTCAGTGCGGTCTCGTGCTCGTGCGCCTCGTTCCCGCTCACACAGTTATCGTCATCCGTTGGACCTAAACCAATATCTATTTATGTGCTGTTAGTCTCCGGTGGCTGGGATGCCTTACCAGGCGAACCCGTACTAGGTACTCAGGCTGATTGTAGATCCCGAGGCCGTCCTGCCCATTAGGATTGTTTCGCACCGCTTACCGACTAGACGCCGGTTACCTTCCTAGGAATAGTAAGAGACCTCGCACTAGGTATATGCCGTGAACCTAAGGCTTGGGCTAGGAAGTTGACAAGTGATATGAGTAACCGAGACGAAGAGGGATTCGCGGAGGTTAGGCTGTCGCGAAATACGGAGTAATTACCTGCCTACAGGCTACCTCCCCGGTATCACAGGCCGTAGTGAGACAGCGGTTACGATAGAAAGGGGGCGTCGTCGATGCGGCCGCTTACTCAAATCGCAAGACTCAAACACTTCTACCTAAGCAGCAGGTGTGTTCCCTCGATGCAGGTTGACCGTATATTCCGTGAAGAACGCCTCGAACTGCCCGATTGGGTCTTTGCCTCGGTGCGAAGAAGCAGCTCTCTCGTCAAATGCGAGCAGGTGCACGCAATGTCGCGAAGTGGACCTCGTCGGCGGCAGCCCATCCTCGAATAGGCTATGGATCGTCAACGATATCCACTCGCAACGTTCAGGGGAAGCAATCCCACGCCTTGATCGGCTGCTGCACATGCCCTCTACAACGCTAGTGGATCTCCGAGTCATTGTAGCCGAAAATGGAAAATGTTATGCTTTGCGACGGGAACGAGATTTGGTTGTCATGGTATCGAAACGATGGCGTGCACGACTTGGCTACGCGAGTATCATGGATTAGCTATCATCGCAAGCGACCACGATGTTGTATAAGTATGCTGCCTTCCCGTCGTCTCTGAGCAGCTTCATTCCTGGACATCCACCGCATCTTGTCTACTCATCATCGGCACAATGGTTCAACAATCTACCGCTATCGCCTTCGCGGCCCTCGCCGGCCTTGCTGCCGCTGGCCCCGTCAAGCAGAAGAGCAACTTCACCCTCAACCAGGTTGCCAACCCCCACTTCAAGCCCAATGGCCCTCTCCAGCTCGCCAAGGCCTTCAACAAGTTCGGTGCCAAGATGCCCGAGGGCCTCGCCCAGACTGTCGCCAACTACCGCGCCGCCAACAAGCAGAAGCGTGACTCTGGCAGCGCCAAGACCACCCCCGAGCAGTTCGACATTGAGTACTTGACCCCCGTCCAGATCGGTACTCCTGCTCAGACCCTCAACCTTGACCTCGACACTGGTTCCTCCGACCTCTGGGTCTTCTCCACCGACACTGCCCGCAGCTCTGTCAACGGCCAGACCCTCTACAACCCTGACAAGTCCTCCACCGCCAAGAAGATCTCCGGCAGCTGGGACATCAGCTACGGTGATGGCTCTTCCTCCAGCGGTGTCGTCTACCACGACGTCGTCTCCGTCGGTGGTGTCACCTACAACTCCCAGGCCGTCGAGTCCGCCAGCCGTGTCTCCGCCCAGTTCTCCGAGGACCCCGATGGAGATGGATTGATCGGTATGGCTTTCAGCACCCTCAACACCGTCTTCCCCGTCCAGGAGAAGACCTTCTTCGACAACATCATCCCCAACCTCGACGTTGCCGCTTTCGTTGCCGACCTCAAGTACCACGAGGCTGGTAGCTACGACTTCGGTGTCATCGACTCCTCCAAGTACAACGGCGAGATCGCCTACACCACCGTTGACCAGAGCCAGGGCTTCTGGGGCTTCACTGCCAACATCAACGGCCAGCCCGTTGAGGGTATTGCCGACACTGGCACAACCCTTGCTCTCCTCCCCGACTTCGTCGTCGACGACTACTACCGCGGTGTCCGCGGTGCTTCCTTCGACTCCTTCCAGGGTGGTTACACCTTCTCTTGCAGCACCGACCTGCCCGACTTCACCTACTCCGTTGGTGACGTCGACATCACCATCCCCGGCGAGTACATGAACTACGCCCCCGTCGACACCACCGGCCGCACCTGCTTCGGTGGTCTCCAGTCCAACGAGGGTATCGGTTTGTCCATCTTCGGTGACATTGCCCTCAAGGCTGCTTTCGTCGTCTTCGACAAGTCCGAGAGCAAGCCCCGCATTGGTTTCGCCGCCAAGGACCTGTAAATTATTTCGTCTGTGACGAATCACCAACTTGTATATACCTATCCGGGGTTTCGTTAACCTCGACTTTGTATGATAAACCAAAAACTCGGGATTGAATCTTGAGACGGGCTGATATGTACCATGCAGATAGCCTAGGTGGATGGGCTTGCCCTCCGCGATGAAGAATGAAGAAAGTTAAATCATAAGAAATCCGTCCTATATGAATCAGTGATGTGTGCCAAGTGACTTGTTTAAGAAAAACTACCTACCCGGTGCTTGAGTAAATTCTCGTGGCTACGGGTCTTGCGAGCTTTGCTTTCATGGTCTGTATGCCATGAGCTCTATTGAATATGTCGTGAGATGATGGGGTTCGCGGGGAATGCGCAGGACGTTGTTGCAGTCGGTAAGGCATGGGCATGTCATTGGAGATCCGGCTCACTAGTTGTTGGATTCGTGTAAGTGGACACCGTTACCCAGAGGCGATGTGTGCTAGAAAGGTTGTCATGATAATCTGTAATTCGAGCTAATGAGATGCGAAAATAGGTGTATCACACGCGTAAATCAAGGAACGCAAACGGCTGTATCGTCATGTCATGCTGTGAGTCATGGTTGTACTCGTGTTCCCATCTATCCAGGTCCGCCGGTTAGTAAAGGGCAGCAAACTGCCAATCCGGAGTGGCTGCGTGCGATTTGCTGGTCAAGTTACTCTTCAGCCAGCAGCGATGTTGAGGCCCTGGGTCGCCGTCGATATAGCCCCATCCGCATCCTGTGCAGCCCGCCGTGCCAACGCACACGTTGATACAGTCGATCATGGTGTTTGTATATACGTTGCGTATATCGACTGCCCCATCCTCTTTGCCATAATCGACGCCGCAAAGAAGTAGGAACTTCTTAGTCGAACCTTGGACTCCATAGATCGTACCATTGATCGCTGGACAACTCACGGTATCTGTAAGGGGGGCGATAGGATGATGTGTGCATGCTGTTGGCGCAATAGATGTAGTGAAAGTAGTGGTAAGAGGAGACGAAGATGAGGCCATCGAGGTCGTCGAGGTCGTCGGGCTCAAGACCGAAGTGCTAGTGTTCGCCGGTGTGGCCACGGCATTGGGGCTGTACCAAAGTGAGTCAATGAAGATCGTGCGCAAAGATAAAAACCTACATGGAAACCGCCGCATCAGCGCTTTTGGAGCCATTAACGGCCCGACGAGTTCCTACTCCGACTCCTACACCTATAGACACAACCACGGCGATCACGATCATCGCCACTAGTATCCAGAACCACATCCGCCGAAGGCCTAATAATCTTCTCTCATCCGCCGGTAACTTTTCACCCGGCGGGCCCCTGGGGACGGGTGGTCCTATCATGGATGGGCGAACTGATGCGGGGGGCGTTGCGTCCCCAAGCCATGATGATGGGGCTTCATGTTGCTGAGCATAGTAAGCTCGAGACGCATCTTTGTAGTGATTGTGCTCCCGATTGGTGAAGTAGGAGAAGCCGCGAAACTCAGCAGCCTCAAATTCTGCTAGCTCTCCCAGCGTCGGTGATGAGCGCCTTGAACGATCGGGTGTGGTAGAAAGGGGCCACTCCGTCGTCATTGTTACCTACGGACTTAACGTTGACTTTTCAAGAACGAAGAAGCGTTGCATCACACGATGGCCCATTGTCCTGGCGATGAACCCATACAAGATATGAAAGAAGAAGGAGGAACGCAAGGCGGCCGCCAGCGCGCCAGTAGTCAATCGGCGGTATGACGATGCGTGACAAACAAATCAAGGAGAGAAAACGAACGAACAAAGAGCAAAACTCCCGGCCTTTACATGAAAAGCTTAACGGGTTCAGCCCTGTGGTGCAACCCATACTTGCCATGCTAATGCAGGGCATGAGGATTCCGGCTGCTGCAGCGATGCAGAATATCGCCATGGCGTTGTAGTGAGATCCTCTTTGGGGTCCATCACACACATCACCGGATCCTTTCAGCTCTGGTCTGGTAGTACCAATGCCGTGATCTTTTTACATGATACCTCCGAGGAGGGCGGCGTAGTACAGCATTTTCGCTGATCGATTCGCAGGCCCCTTAATAGTGCATGCAAATGTAGGCACTTCGTCCGTGCCTGGGCGGCGTCGAAGGCAGTAAGCGCAAGTAGGCGCGAGATATAAATATGGCAATGTTTTGCCTATTTCTGGCTTCCATCGTATGTGAAGATGTGCACACATCTCAATCACGAACATTGAAGCTGAAAAGCCTCTCAGAGCAATGAGGGCATTCTCATGGGCAATTACTATGCATATCAGCGATTCTCAAGACCGATCGGTCTCACTCACCCACCTTCTCGGGACTGTGAAGGGCTGAACGGACGGGGAACACTAACAGTTTCCGCAAACGTCACGCCTGAAAACCCCCGTGCCGTTACACCATGCAGGTCATCATGGAACGCTGCATTTGATAGCACGCACGGCATCTCTTCAGGTGCCGCTTTAGGTGCCGCTTGCTTATCCGCACGTATGGGATAGATTGAAGAGATTGTCAGGGCACGAGTTGGAGTTTGTAATCCGTAAAACTTCTGACCATTTGTGGCGCACCGGTGTTACGTCGCGCGAGGCATCATCGCCTGCGCCACATCCCGAATTACGTAATGGAAAAGGGGTCCATGACTCCACAGGGCTCAATCCCAAAATAGATCAGATGGATTTCACCGACTTCACCGACATCGACAGCCGGAGACTCCATCACAACGCGACGATCACCTTGACTGAGTTAGGTTCTGCCTAATCCCTAATCTCTCCATGAATCTTTTTTCACTGTGCAGTGGGACGATGATAGCATGAGTCGTACCGAGATAAGAGAACATATCCGAAGAAGATCGTGCTCGCCCGAGGCTTGCTAAATTGCTCATCTGCGAGGTATCATCGGGCGTCCTGTCGAGAAATCGTGAAAGCCGACAAGCACTCCTCTGATATTACCAGGGGCTCGCAAGATAATCTTTGCCGATCGCAAATATGGTCTCGCTCGTATCATTGGAAGTGATATCAGTCACTGGGAGCGTCTCCATCAAGGCCAAGTGTTTGCGTAGCCCAATGCCCACTGTAACGCCAGCACGGCGTCATACAAGGGTCTATGGGCATGGAGAAGTTCTACGGCAATTCACACTGCTGGTGATGTCGAAATGTATAGTTTCAAGTTCAGAGGTGAGTGAAAAGCTCGCGGCGCATTGGCGTCGGAGTATCCAGCCGAGCCTTGGTGGACAACGGTCGTGAACAACATAATCGTACCTCAGTACGGCCGGGGTAAGACGTCTGTTTGGATGGCCTCCACATCGAAACAACATCAACATCTATCCTGTTGACGACTTCATGACGTCGTTTGATCATGATATGAGTACTTCATGTACCGAAATATCCAGGAGAGACGTTTTCCAGAAACGTTTCATTCGTGACACTCAAGTTGACCTCAAGATGGCCACTATTGGTTGGTCGGGTGATGTCAGTTGCGACATACTTCCCACGATACCACCTCAATGTGCGAGGCTACAGTTATACGAGTCGCTACCTCATCATTACATTGCGAAGTCTTCAGAAGCAGCATCCAGGGTTGTTTCAAGTTCGTTGCAATTTGTATGCTCTAGGGGACGATTGAAGCGATTCTTGCAACCCCTTTCCACTCTCGGGTAACTCCCGTGGAAATCTTTTCATGTGCGGACTCCAAGGCACAATGGTTGACAGCTCTCCAACCTCCCGGAGATTCGGTATGCAGGCAGCAGTCAAGGTACGTGAGCTACCCCATCAATATAAAAATCTAAATTGCGAAAAATTTCTTCCTCTGTCAACCACGTCATGGCCGGTAGGTAACCTCATGTGTCTCTGCAATGTGGTTCGCTTACCTCTCAGTCCCTCGACATGTGGCATGCCCTACGGCTCAATATGAGCTGCTTCGGTTCGTCCAGTTGTGACTCATATATCAGTCGACGAGTTGACCGAGGTCTGATAGACGAGTACCTTTACTTCGTTCCTTGACAAGATCACCCGATCACTTCAATCCGGAGCCATTCGGACATAGGTCCTGTTGCAGTTCCTCAGCTTGATGGCCAGGACGAGATGATCTACCCAGAACATCAATCTTATCCCTTTTCGCTACCAAGATCTTCATGGCTTAACCTTTCTATCTGCGATTGTCATGATGAATTACGGACTTCTTGATCGCTGATCGTCCTATATCAACTAAACACGAAGTCTCGAAGTTGAATGGGTGATAGGTCTATGTGGCACAACGAAGTCGATCATCATCTCGACACCGGCTAGCACGGCAGAAGGCACGATTCCGAACGTGCTACGAGGTGCTGCTTCGGCTGAACAGAGACATAGAACACATGGTCACATGCCGCAAGTATCACAGCATGGACTCCACATACCGTTCTATCGGATGACAATGACGAGCAGTCGTTCGGTCGATAGATCTTGACTGACTTCGTATGGGCCGACCGACGTGCCACTGTGATGCGATGCCGTTTTCATTAGGCGTATGATCCTAGCAAGGCCAACGGCTAAGGCGCAACCAGGATGATGGGCTAGGGGTTCGACGTCCCGGCGTGGGGGTATAGAAATGACCGTGGGGTTCATGAGTCCGTCGCATAGGGATCGGTATTGATTCCGCTCTCGGTACACTTACCCATGAAGGAATGCCATAGTACCCATCACCACGGGCACAACGTACCCTGACGCGCTAGAGCCGGTCGGAAAGACCCGTGCCGCAAGCCGCAGGATAAACGTCTCCAGGGGTTGTTCAGCGCCTCCTCGACTACGACTTCCGGATTCCTTCGCTTCAAAACGGCTGCCTGGCATATATGTAGTCATGTCCATGCAGTCTGGGCGGGCTCTATACTCGCATGGATTTCGCTTAGCCCTCAGGCCATGGGCTCATTGAAGGGCAACGACGTTCTACCGGGGCATAACCGCCATGGATTCGACTTTGATAAGGACAACAAGGCTTCTTGATGGAACTTGCCGTTGTAAATGCTCTGATACGCACATTAGCGAAAACTTGACCAGCATCTTGGGCGTCAACGACACTTGGCGGCATGAAGGAGAATGCTTCCCTGACCTGACATTCTCAGGTAAATTGGTCGGCTCCCTTGACGGGCAGTAGGGACATGGACAGACCTGGACGAACGTCGCTTCATACGCTGACCGTTGGTCCAGACTGCTTATGTCTATAGCTATAGGGCTGCAGTCTATAATGGATTGGGAGCGCTCTTTTCAAGACGGGCGTAAGTATGTTTGGATTTCGATCATAAACTCTTGCAGTCTTTGCATCGATCATAGCCCAAAATCGAATCTTGGTTCCGCTCCTCGTCTTGGGACTCAGCTAACATCAGTCGCATTCTTCTTCAACCGGTCACAGTCAAACCGGTCAATACTGACGAGGTTGGTCGTCGATCATATACCTACACATACATACGCCAAGCACATCCCCCTCACTCAACACATCGCCTAACAAAGAAAAACGCACCAAACCTTTCATTTACTATCTGCCCATAAACGCAGCGACAATCGCCAGCAAGGGCACGGATGAACATACCCGCTCGTCCCTGGACACTCTGAGACCCCCCCTCGGGGAGCGAAACACACATCCTTGCTTGGCATGAGTTGTCACTCGGTAAGTGAGACATTGAACCATAACCCATCCCCGATGACCGTCTCCTCAAAGTCTTGTCCTCGTTTCTAGAATATATACTCGAGAGAGCTCGGGTAGAGTATCTTAAAGACTCAAGCTAGGTTCGAAGATGCGATCATTCCATCCCGCTATCGCAGCTACTCGTAGTCGCTGTCTTCTACCCCAGTGACGACTGCTCGGCGTGCATCATGTACGCACGCCAGCCAAGCACGCACGCACGCACGCACATCAGTATAGTACGGAGTATTATAGGACATTTTTTTCTTTTTCCTGCCCTTCTTTCTCCACAGCTTCGTTCCCCTCGAAGATAAGTCTTCTAGAACACTACGCCAAAAGCAAACGCATGAATGTGAACGTAGATCATATCACATCATCACAGCGATTCCAACCCCGACTTATCATCCCATGGACGGATAAAACACGCATGCGACGATCCCGTGACTTCGCGTATGCAAACCACATCCCCTCCTCTGGTGTTTTGGTAAGGTTGGTCGTTGTTTACACTACCCCGTGACCGACTCGACTTCCTTCTCTCCCTTCCGTTAATCCACCACAAACCCGTCAAGAAGCGCGCAGTAATCAGATATGACTCAGCCGCCCGGCTCAGTAATCATTCCATTTCAACCCTCACCTGGACCTTTCCAACGTAGTAATCCTGGATGGGAGATAATGATGTACGTTGCGTCATCATGCGCGACCCCCAAAATGCAAGAATCGCATCATCACTTTACCTTACCCTTACTGTAATGCAGATGCACGAACGCAGTGCATTGAATGTATTTGATTGTATTGTTATCTTGTTCTTGTTATTCTTATCTC
>JAJFDJ010000112.1:0-106080 GCA_028637755.1 Xylariaceae sp. X170
TAATTTACATAATTATTTTGTGCGCTCCAAGCCACACTACCTCGCCACAGCGCCACAGTGCTTATGTAATCCAACACAACGAACTGGTTGAGCAACAGGGTCAAAAGAAGCTGCGCCCCGCTTTTCTTAAATTTTGACCGTCCCGCTACGCGCCAGATCTGCCCCTCATTATTTCGCAAAATCCGTTGTCGACTCGACGAACCTTTACCTCCTCATCTTCCACGATCCGTGTGCATTTCCGAATAGTGTCGTCGTCACATCTCCTTCTCCGTCAAAATGCTGATCTTCAAGGTGAGTCGTTATGCCTTTTTTTGTTAACGCTGGATTTACAGGTAACTGACGGCTTCCCCACTTGCAGGACGCTGTTAGCGATAGCCACGATGAGCTCCTCTCGGACTCCTTCGACATGAAGGAGGTCGACGGTGTCGTCTACGAGGCCGACTGCGCCATGATCGAGGTCGGCGCTGTCGATGTTGGTATGAAATTCGATGACTGCCTCTAATTTTGGCGATACCATTCGCTGACGTTGGGGAACCATAGACACTGGTGCCAACGCTTCTGCCGAGGAGGCTGATGAGGGTCTTGAGGACTCTGCTCAGCGTGTCAACAACATCGTCCACAGCTTCCGCCTTCAGTCGACCAGCTTCGACAAGGCCGGCTACGGCGCCTACCTTAAGGGTGCGATATCCTTGCCCGAGACACTATGGAAATATGAGAGCTAAGTGTCTGTAGGTTACATGAAGAAGGTCCTTGCCTACCTTAAGGCGAAGAACGCTCCCGAGTCTGAGATTGAGACTTTCAAGAAGGGTGCTGCTACCTTCTCCAAGAAGGTCCTCAGCACCTTCAAGGACTGGGAGTTCTACACTGGTGAGAGCATGGACGTTGATGGAATGTAAGTCGCACTCGTCACTACTCTCCCCATGCAACGCTTCGTGAACGCCATCGACTAATATTTGGATGATAGGGTCGTCCTTCTCAACTACCGTGAGGACGGTGTCACCCCCTACGTTGTTGTCTGGAAGCACGGTCTCGAGGAGATGAAGGTCTAAGCCAACCCACCAACAAGATATCTGGAATTTGACCATTGCTCACAAAGAGAAAACCGCTTAACGCCCTTTTGCATGTTGTGCCTGTGTTCATGATTTAGACGCCATAACTCCAGCTGTGTCTAGTAGATACGCCGTGTTCTCCGAATCAGGACCCGTTACGAAGGCTAGAAAGACCTGAGATTCCTAACAACTCGAAACCTCTAATCACATCCCGGCATAGGGCCCACGATATTTGGTGATTCTCGAATGTCTGTGATTGTTTCATTCGACTACCATAACATCGAGTGTAGGATATGAATATAATACACAATCAAAACTTGGGTCTCGTAGCCAGCGGGATCGGCGGCGGGACATCGGCGCTGTCTCCGGGTCTAAATACTCCGGGTTTCCTGGGCACCGGTGGAGGTGGCGGCTTCTTTTTACCCACAACAGACGGAACTTGTCCGGCAAACTGCTGTTGACTGCTACCCGTTGTCCCATTGCTACTTTCCTGTAAAGAAGAAGACGTGCCCATGCGCGCAAACCGAGCCTGTAACTCATCTACCTGACCATAAATCGGTACCTGTGATGGTGACGTCGTTGGACGTGGCGGCGGTGGCCTCCTTTCCACCGGAGACTGAGGTGTCGGTGTAGATGTTCTGCTGCCTCCTCCTATCCCTAATCCCGGTACTGATATACCGGCCGCACCGAGGCTGTTTATAGCCCCTTGATTCAAGTATCCTTGGCTGCTCGCATCGGAACCCGTGTAACTCGGGGGCCGGCTGTTGTTTCCACTGCGGGGTGGAAGCCGCGGAGGTAGTGACGGGGGCACCCTTGGCTTTGCTGCTGTTACTGTTGGTGCTGTCGCTACGGCGGGTGCTGCCGCTATGGCTGACGGGTTTAATGCAGAATGTGACGGGAGCGCTGACGGCCTCGGAGGCGGAGGAAAATGCGATGTTGATAAGCCGGTTGTGTCAAACCGGTACGGTTTTGGCTCAGCCGGCGGCTTTTCAAACTGCTGCTGTTCCTGTCCATAGTGAGGTACTACGGCATTGCTAAGTCCGGGCTCACCGGCAGCGGCATGTGATGATGTCGTGTATGCAGCGACCGTGCCGGTGCCATGGGCGGCAACGTGCTTGGGCGGTGCCGCAAAGGACGCCGGATCGCGAAGAGCAGATCTAGGCGTTGCCACATAGTTACTAGAAGATCTCGAAGAGCCGCTGTCGCCCCGACCAACGAGACCTTTCTATATCCGAGGAGATAATTATTAGAATAAAACCGTTAAAAATAGACAGAGGGTTGCATACCACATGGCTCTTGAGTGAGGATGAACTTTCTTTTCCCTGCTGCCAGCCGCTTTTGACCACGTCTTTCCAGCCACTGGACATTTCGGCGTTTATATACCAGATTCCTATGAGTGAAGACGAGGTTTTTATATGGAACTATACCGAAATGTACTCAAAAAACACAACATACAGAAAAAACGAGAAGTCTTTGAGAAAGAAGAGAGTCTATGTCCAGAGGATTTGGTGGTGTTACGTCTTCCGCATATCACATCGAGCTACATATCCACGTTAAGTGCCTAGCTCGATCCACGTAGCATTCCGGCTTGCATTGCATAAACGGGATGCGCATCTTATACTGTGCACATTAGGTAATCCGATCAGCAAACGTTGGCCGGAAAACGGAGAGCGAAAACCAAACAATCGTGAGGATGACGTAGGTGACAGAGCGAAGGGTACGGGATACTTCGAGCTGAGCCTCGGGTAAGTGAATAATTAGGTAAAAGGTGAACCACTGTTAGGATAAGCAGGGTTGCCCCTCGGAACACCCCTCCAAGACTTTGCCGTAGGTAGTTGCTGCCCATGCTTTTTAGCTTGGGGCCGTTCAGAATGCATGCAACCTTCAATTGCGACCGCGACGCGTTTCCGGGAGTCAATATTATTCAACCGACAAGACCAGGACCAGTGACCACACGTTCCAAAACCATGCGCCATGACGACGTTTGACAATTCGGAGAATGAGCTCCTCACTGAGCACTTCGGATATCCCCCTGTTGTCAGTGTTGCTCTACTAAATTCAAGCCTCAACCTTCAACACCACAGCTAACGACGGCCTTGTCGCAAGCACAGTCTCTTATCGACGACATAATTAACAGCATAAACATCCTCGCCGAGCGCGCCCTCAACAGCGTTGAACAAGGCCTCCTCAACGCGCCCCCCGCCGCCCTCGGCTTCAAACCGCCCAAATCGCAATCGCATCAACAGCAAGATGCCGCAAACACGGCCTCCCTAGCGGAGCGAGCCAAGGACGAAATCGAAGCCGGCACACACCAGCTAGAAACCCTCCTCTGCGCCAGCATCGACCGCAACTTCGACAAGTTCGAGCTTTATGTCCTCCGCAACATCTTGACCGTTAACCCGCCCGAGCTCTGCAACTGGATGCGCCTCTCGCACTACGACGGTCTGGATTTCTCGTCTGCCCCTTCCATCACGAACGAGCAAAGACCCAAGGATGTGCCCACCATCGAATCCATCACCCTTCTCCGCCGTCGTTTGCGCGAATCTATGCGTCTGAACGCCCTCCTCACGGCCGAGCGCGCGCGCAACGATGTCCTGGTTGACGACCTGCGTCGCTTAATCAGTCCGCCGTCCATGGGTAGCACGCCGGTGAAGGCGGAGAGCGCGTCGCCTGAACACCGCCGGAACGATGCCCCTGTGCCCGTGCGCGATGCGGCTAAGAGTCCCTTTGCGTTCCTGCACCAGAAGGGCGATCTCGCGTCCTCGGGCGGTGGGCCGGCTCCGCTGGCCACAACGGCCGCATTCACGCTGTCGCAGATGCAGGCGCTGCGCGCGCTGTCGACGGCGCTGAGCAATCTCACGCCGGATCTGAAGGATTTGGGTGAGGCCCGCAGGGATGGCGAGGAGGAGGATGAGGCGGCGAGCACGACGAGTCGGAAGAGTTGGAGAAGGGAACGCGCGGAGTATGTTGAGGCGGCGACGCGACGGCATCTGGAGATCATGCATGGGCTTGAGCTCGGGAAGCAGGGCGAGGTCCGCGATGGGGATTGGCAGGGTGCTGCGCCGAATTTGGCGGAGGGGGAGGTTACGGGGTTGGAGGGCGTTGTTACTCTTATTCAGGAGGGCGGTGATGTTGGTTCAGCACCAGCCCCTGAAGGGGCAATGGATGTGGATATGGATGAGGACCGGATGGACGAGTCATGAGGTGAGGCTTCATCCGTACCTAGATGAAAGCATGGGTGGATGGTGAAGGAGACATCCTCCATTATCATGATGGAGAAGAATCTCATGTTAATCATGTGTGGATAAGAGGCGGGTGGAAGCATCATTTAATGAACAAGGAGTTTTGGCGTTTCCGGACAATCCCAGGCTTGGTATTCCGTACTATCAGTGACGGGGGCAAGCTTGAGCGGAATGAGGAATTCAATATTAACAATGTTAACATTCTATCAGGAGAACGCTCACTGGGAAAAAATGCATCAATAGGTGATGACATTGCGAATGATGTCTTTCTTCATTTGTATTTACTAATCTACATTAGAATCGACACGATACTGGACGCCTCGGTATAGCATCCATTGCGCAGAGCATCCGAAGCGATTGTCGTGTCCTGAATAGATCTATAGGAGGCTCCCTCGTCCGACCTCAATGTGGGACAGGGACATCGGGCAGTCCAGGGTAAAAATCGTAGGTATTCTACTAATACCCAAGGAGTTTGTTTTCTAATGCCAGGTACCAGAAGCGGTGGTTCCAGTATCCCGCATGCTCTTCTCTGTTTTCATTGTGTATCTCGGCCCGTTCCTTCTCAAGCATAACCATCTTGGCGGCTTCTTCCCGTAGACCTTTGTGGAGGGCAACTTGTAATAAATCTACCAAGACTGGTAGAGTAATGAGTGAGCCGGACTTGATGACGAATTCGACAACCTCAAGTGCCGACTCGGCATCACCAGCCGCGGTGAACCCGCCAACGAGGCGGTCGTAGAATACAGCGTCCATCTTCTTTGTACTGCCAAAGTGATGTTGACGTTTCATAATCAGGCGTACGGACTCCAGATCAGGCGGGTCCTTCTCAAAAAAGTGCTCGATGAGAATCGTGTAAATATGCGGAGTCAGCTCCATTTTCCGCTCATACATGTGGTTAACAACATCCATAGCAGCAGCCGTCGCGTTGGAGCGTAGCAGGACGTAGATCATCTTGGCGTATGTTTTCTTGTTGAATTGCATGCCAGACTCTCTCATCGCAGAAGCAACGCTAGAAACAAATCTGGCCTGCTCGTCAGGATTCTGGCTTGCATCGTTTGAAAACGCGGTATCGAGAAGGATGGTGAACGTTGCCTCGTTGGCTATGACCCCCTGTTCTTCCATAGTGGACAACAGTTTCTCGATCTCTTCGCTCGCCCCTCCGTTACGAACCAACGAGCGTAACTTCATGTTAAAGGTATAAGCGTCTTGTTGAATGCCTTTCGTCCTGGCCCAAGCCAGCACCTGCTCTGCAGCCTTGGGTCGGCCCATGTTCGTCAGTGCCGCAACGGCCGCGTTTACTGGTTCTATACTGGGCCGCACAGCAGTTTCTGGCCGTTTTTCCCACAAGCTGATCATCTCCCGTAAAGCGAGAATACCACCTTCAATATCACCACTTTCAATCAACCCGCCGACTCGAGTTGTCCATACATGGACGTCCAAAGGCAGGCCCGATGCGAGCAGCTTGGCCCAAACGTTGTTGATACCAACAAGGTTGCGTCTTCGCCTCAGGCCATTGAGCATCTGGTTCCAGGATCTGATAGTTGGCCTAAGTCTGAGCTTGCCGATCAAGTCCCATGCTTGCATAGCCTTATGAGGCTGACTGAAGGCTATGTGTTCTCTGACGAAAGAATCGATGAGCATCGGATTTTGCCGTATTAGTTCGATTCGCTCTTTTGACATTGGATCCTCAGAACCGAGGAATGTCTCCCAGAGTCGGTCTAGCTCCCCAGCATTGCGATTAGTGGAAATCAGACCAAGGCGTTCCCCAATATGCTTTGGATTGAATGGTCCTGCCGAACGCCCAGGAGAGGATGCCTCTGGAGATGATTTGAGCCGAATGGCATGTTTCTCGGCGAGCACTGTCTTGATGCTTGGCCACAAGCCCATAACGTATTTGCCCAGCCCAGGAAGTGCCTCATCGATCTCCTTTTTGAGGTGCGCATCTTGATATTCGACTATCGTGACTAAACTAGCCACCGTGGATATGAATCGCGCAGCTTCATCTCTAGTCTGAATCGGACAAAGGCTTCCGTCGTGCAGCAAGACAATGGTGGCGATAGCCAACGTCGCAACAGGCGACCCGAGCTGAGTAGGTGCATATTGTGGAAAGAGGGTGCTGAATGCATCGGTAAAGTCACCTGTCTTGGCAAATTTCTGCTCCCAGATCTTGTCAAATGTCGGAAACCAGAGATTGCTTGTCAGCTCGCTCTCCTTTTTCGTCGGCACAGCATCGCGGGGTAACGAGAAGATTTTCCACGACTCGATCAGATCTGCTAACATGGCTTTTTGCGAAACAATGCGCTTGGCTTTCGTTGCAGGATTCGTGTCGACGATGCATAGAAGCAGCTGACGCACAAGCATGGCCCACTCCTTGGGTTGCAACTCGTCAACCTCGACGTACAGCCGCGTGATCTCGGCAACGGTGGGCAGATCCTCTGCGAACATGTCTGCTTTCTTAGCCGCTACGAGCTTCTCCAGCAATGCGACAACCACTTTCTGATACGCTGTGCGCACATAGACGTCAGACTCTGATACAGCAGGCTTGATCTGCGTTTGGAACATGGAGTAGGCTTGTGTTACTGGCGCATTCCCGCTCACCATCTCCCTCAGCTGTCCGATGGCTCTGATGAGCGGAAGATTGACCGAGCGATTGTCCGGCGTCAACCTCTCGCCTGCGGTATCTTGAAGGACATTCTGCTCGCGGACAATCTGCTGGAAGAGTGCTTCTGACCGAGAGGAAGACTCTTCCCCTGCTGCTGCCCTGGTCTGTGATCTGAGCGCATCAGGTCTCTGCCGCTGTGCGGTTCTGTCTATAGTCTTTCGCAGGAATGGAGGCGACTCGCCAGATCTCACTCCTTGACTGCTAGCCCCTGTGGTTGACACGTTGGCGACTTGGGTCTGCCATTGGATAACACGCGCCTTGCTTGTCGGGCTGACGGCTTGTATGCGACATAGCAGGCAAACGGGCTTCGGACGCCGCATGATGTGGCGACGACCCAGTCACTGGGTCAATGGGGTGAAGCCGTTGTCGGCGTGTCGAGAATACCTTTTGTGGCAAGGTAAGCGCCTCGAAGTTTCACCGGGCTGGTTTGGATGTTTTAGATGATTGACTGTCCCGAAGCTCGTCCACTCTCACAGATTACCCAATCGCAGTCCCCCCATGCGATAGCCGGGGTATTCCGTAGAGACGGGATTATTGCATCGCCGAGATACAGTAGAAGGTACTGGCTGTATTCCGAGTTGCACACTGTGTTTCCTTGGCAGGCGGACCCGGTCCCACTAAATGCCGCATATGGTACTATTACATAATTGCTTTGTAGGTACTTTGTACCGTAGACCATGACCCGTGAGTTGCCGGCGCCGTAGGTATTTGCGACCGGCTCGACTCCACCCGTACCTCTTCGTACCGACAAGCAACTCGTGCCAACGACTTCGCATGTACGGTAATGCGTACGGCATACGGAGTTCTCTGGTCTTTTTCATTGAGTCTAGGCGAGTTAACTTCCTTTAGGTTATCGTCACTTGCTTTGTACATATGCGCCACTCAGTCTCTTGACCAGAAGCTGTCTGTATATTCCGTGCTTTCTCACCTCCTCACGTTTGTTGAAGGCCGTGAGCGAGAGTGACCTTGGTCCATCCGGCAGTGATTGATCATCGGGGTCAACTGCATGTAGGTACATTTCAGTACATCTCAAGGCTCAGAGTCACGTTCCGTTGGTTGTATTTCCTTTCCTACTTTACCTACGGACTGTCATTCCAGCAACAATCACCAAGAAATATCGTCAATCCGAGCTTTATCCAAGACAACAGAGATCCTCCAAGGCGAGACCGGACTGAACGCCAACAATGACCAGTTTAGTCCCTCGTCCGCCGTATAGTGATCATGAGCTAAAGTCATTATATCCATCTGATCTCGAGCTCCAGCTCGTCCAGGTCCTTCTCCGGCATGGCGAGCGCAGTCCCATCTCCCCACGCTTCGAGAATGCTGGACTTCATGCTTTCTGGCCCTACTGCTCCCTCGTCGGCCAGTTCCAGTCTGCCGTGCTCGATCGCACCACCGGCAAGTTCACCACGCTAGATTGGAAACGTCGGCTTGAGACGTTTGGGCCGAATGACGAGCCAACACTGGCTGCGGGGCCGAACGGCGAGCTGGATGGGATCTGTGACATGGGAATGTTAACTGACCGTGGACGAGAGACCACCTTTGATCTTGGCACGCGCTTGCGCAAGCTCTATGTCGACCAATTGGGTTTCTTGCCATCTACTCTGCACGAATCTGGATCGCTTTACCTACGAGCAACTCCCATCCCGCGAGCCCTTGATTCCGTCCAGGAAACATTCACCGGGCTCTATCCGCCGCATACGCGATCGCAGTCGTTCTCACCTCCTACTATATTGATCCGTACTCCCGCAGACGAGACCCTGTTCCCCAATGAGCACAATTGCCGGCGATTCTCTGCTCTCGCCCGCGCATTTGCTCAGCGCGCTGCCAATCGCTGGAACGACTCTGACGAAATGGCGTATCTGAACAAGAAAATCGGAAAATGGATGCCAGCGGCGTCGCCCAAGGTCGCTATAGATGGAAAACCTCGGTTAAGTGGAATCATGGACACGGTGAATGCGACACTGGCTCACGGGCCGGATACTAGACTGCCTAAAGAGTTCTACGACCCGAAATTCCGGGAAATCATAGATAAGATTGTCGTCGAGGAGTGGTTCGCAGGCTATAGAGAAAGCCAAGAGTACCGCACTTTAGGAATCGGTGGCCTTTTGGGCGATGTCCTTGGCAGAATGGTAAGTAGTGCCGAGGACTCAAAACCAGACGGCGTGACGTCTTCGGGGAGTCGTAAACCGGCCATCCCACTGCGGTTTGGGCTCAGCGGGTGTCATGACACAACAATCGCTGGCGTGTTGGCGAGTTTAGGGGCCTTTGAGAACGGCAAATGGCCTCCTTTCACCAGCCATATCGCCATCGAGATGTTCCGCAAAAGTGATACCTCATTCACGTCACCTCTTTCACCGGCCAATAACACAACCCCTGAGGGAGCGAACTCCAGCTGGTTTGGTTCGCTTTCAGCTTGGGCGCCTTCACTCTGGGCGCGCGGGGCATCGGGTTCAGGGGCAGTCATAGGGCGCAAGCACACGGAGCAACTGACATCGCGGGAGAAGTCGAAACTCCAAGATTACTACGTGCGCGTACGCTATAACGACGAGGTCGTCACCATACCAGGCTGTCGGGCGGCAGGAAAGCATCTGGAAGGCGACGAGAGTTTTTGCACATTGGTAAGTGAAAATGAAATCCCTTTCAACCACCAAATCCCCGGGGCAAGAAGATACATGGAACCGGAGGCCAAGGCAGCAGCGAATGAAATGGCTGGTAAGGAAATATCTGATTAAAGCATCACAGGAGGCATTCAAAGCCATCGTGGACAAGATCGTCCCGCGCAACTGGAAACAACAGTGTTCTGCGGACATCAAGGCACCCTTGTTCCCAGAGCGACCTGAACCCGCTGGATATTAATGATTCACGTTCACGAAATTCATTGGATAACGACATACAACACACTCACATGGATAGAGTGTATACGTGTTCCGTACATAACCTGCCGTTATAAGAGAAGACAAAAGGGCTGTTAGAGATGCGTTGAGAGACCAAACTAATAGATGCTTGGATCTTATATAAACCGGCAGCATACCTTACATAGACACGTTGAGGGTCTATATTAGTTATTGTTTGCGTCTGTGGCCATTCTGATCTCGATATTAGTTGTCTATACATGGGTAGAGTTACTGAACATGAAGTCTTTTCAAGGACAGTTGTTGAATATGATGCCGTTTGCGACATGATTGATTTGTTTCTCACTTTGCCTTCAAAATCCAACCTCAGTAGATAAATTCGCAGCCTCACCATTCAAGGGACGTGAGATCAAACGACATAAAACTTACACCTCACGATTTGGTGAACTCTTTCACAATTTCGTACTGTTCAGGACTCAGTCATCACATCACAACGACACAAAACCACAAGTGAGGAGAGCTATCGTAGTTTCATTTCATCTTTATTATGCCCTCCATCCTTCACTCCTCTCTCATCCCATCTCATCTCATCGCATGCAACATACGCCATTCAGATGGATCGCAAAAAAGTACTGTTATGCCTGCTTGCCTGCTTCATCTTGCCGAGGATGGGGTTACAGAAATGGATAGAAAAGGGAGACATGCGACCACATAAGTTGTAACTGATTTGTCTGTGTTATAAGTTCCTGAAAATTTGTGCGTTGCGTTGCGATGCGAGATAAAAAAGAAAAGACTTGTCCCCTATTTCGTTTCCGCATCTCATCTCTTCTTTCCTTTCCCACCCGCCAAAAAAGTCCCTATCGACATAATTTGCGAGAAACAAGAAATATTCGCAAATTATCTGTCCGAACCCGATATTCCCATAAATAAACCCTAAATCTCTTTCTCTGTCCTCAGGGGGCGCATACACGCCCGAAGGCGTGCCTATGTTAAACCAAATGCGTTTGGCGCTGCCTAAATATTTCTTGAGGTCGTTGATATATGAAACATTGAGCAAAAGCTGTTTCGACGTAAACTCCGAAGAATCAAAGCGTAACAATTACAGCCATATCACATCCTATCATACCCTCCAGAGTAGATCTGGTGAACTTCAGTTCGCGATTTCTTCTTCCCAACCGGCCAGGCCTCCCTGGATGGCTAGACCAAGGCCAGAGCCCATTCCGCTGAAGGAAGCTTGGTAGTGGTGTCCCCGACGCTCGCCATCTCCGCCGATAGGGCCGTGAGTGTTGATAGGACTGCTAGCTCCATTCTCGAGGGGAGCGAAGACAGGAAGACTGAGAGCACGGTTATGAGAACGAGGACCGGGTGCAAGTAGGCCACCGATGGTTGTAGGTCCGGTGATAGCACTCTGTGGGGCACCGTATCCATGGGAAATATTGTTGTGCTGGGGAATCTCCAACTTGAGCTCGTTAGGGTTTGCGGCAGTACCGAACAACGCCGCCTGTTGGGAGACAAGCATCTGCTGTTGATGTTGCTGCTGGTGCTGGGCCTGCTGTTGCACCTGTTGCAGGTACATGGTGAGGGGATTGTTGTTACCGCCAAACAGAGTCGCCCCATTGGCAATACCTAGGGGAGACGTCGGGTTCGTAGGCGAGTTCCCGCTTCCACTTCCACCGCCAACGGGGGATGGCGCGCCATCTCCACGTGGTGACGCATTCTGCTGCAGCTGTCGCGGCTGGTTTCCACATCGATCCTTGCCGAAGTTGACCTTGAACTTCTTGTACTCTTCTCTGCTTCGAACTGCCTCAATAGCCTTGATAGCGTTGGCAATGTTGGTGAAGTTGACGAAAGCGCAGCTCTTTTCTCGTAACGCATTGACCAACTCGATTTCACCATACTCAGAAAAGTCCTGGCGCAGTCTCTCTTCGGTCCAAGTTTCGTCGAGGTTACCGATGTACACATTGCGGGAAGCACCACCACTAACTGCCAAGGCAATCGCCGGTGGAAGGGCGCCCGAGTGCTTGCCCCAACCAATCTTGAGGCGACGGTTGTGGATCATCAAACCCTGCAAGTTGCTCAAGGCGTAAAAGGAGGCGGCTGCCGTGGGGTCGATGAAAGTCACAAAGCAGATGTGCTTGTCAGGGATGTAGCGAATGTGGTGAAGCAGACCGCCACGTACAACATTGCAGATCTCTTCGATGGTGGTCTCGGGATGGATATTACCCAGGTAGATGGTCCGGTTGCCGAGGTTGTTTATGCCACCAGCGGTCGTGGCAACGGCGGCGGCAGCCACAGATTGCTGAGCCAGAACATTTGAAATCACATCACGGTCCTGCCCGGTTAACATGTGGGCGTAACCTGGAGCAATACCTAGATACTGAGCCGCATTCTGCTGCTGCGTCTTGGAGACGTAAGCACAGCGGTCCTTGCCGTAATACACCCTACGAGGCGACTGCCATTTAGGTTCCTGAGGCAGCTGCTGCACTGCCTTCATCGCGTTGGCAATAGAGAGAAAGTGGACAAATGCAATATTCTTCTCACGAACTAACTTGATGGTGTCAATCGGCCCGAATTTGCCCAGATCTTCGCGCAGCTCATCCTCAGTGATTTCCTCGGGCAAGTTGCCCAAATAGACATTTCGGGACGCGCCGGACTGCTGAACCGCCAGTGCAACCGAGGTAGGAACTTGTGAAGGCTTGCCCCAGCCAATCTTGATATCCTGTCCCTTGACGCAGAGCTTTTTCAAGATAGCATCAGAGTGGAAGTGAGTGGCAGCGTTAGCATCGAGAAACGAGATGAATGCACAGTTCTTGTCGGGCAAGAGACGGACAGACTCGATCTGGCCGCTGCGGACATGGCCTAGGATCTCCTCGGCACTGGTGTCGGGAGGGATGTTTCCGAGATACACGGTTCGGCTAGTCCCGGTGATCACGTTGTTTGCAACCATACCCACGGGGGACTGGGGCTGGAGCTGCAACTGGTTGCCTAGGTTGTTGAACGCGCCAGTGGGAGACTGGGGCTGGTAGAACTGAGGGGCTCCGTACGCCGTAGGGGAAACCATAGCCTGGTACTGATGGGGAGGCATGGTCGCCTGGATCGGCGTGTTCAAGGCGTTCTGCTGTTGCTGCTGCGCGCCGTTTGCTTGGAACCCAGGCATGTTTTGGAACTGGGCCGTGGCAAACGCCGTGGGAGACTGGGGCTGGAACGGGCTTCCAAGGAGAAGCTGGGAAGGGAGCAAAGGCGTGAACTGCATGTCATAGCCCGTGGCAGGGCTGCCCATATCCGCCGCCATGTTATTGGCGGGGGCAGGGGGGTTTAGCTGCTGCGTGTTGATGGATGGAATGATAGAACGGCGGTTGACCTTCTCGGTGAATCCGATATTGGAGGTGAAAGCGCCATGAGAGAAGCCAGTATCACTGCTAGAGGGCTTGGAAGCGTGACCGAAGCGGCTGTTGGAGTTAGCAGAGGGGCCGGTAGGAATACCGGAGTTCGAGAGGCCCTGCATCCCGAGTAGGTGAGGAGGGACAATGCCGTCCCTCGGGGTCTGTGAAAGAACAGCCGTTTTGAGAGATTAAGCGTGCCCCGTCAAAGGCACAAAGGCAAGAAAGTAGATGCTGAATCTGGAACGTTGGCGCTGGATGGGAGAACCAAGCAACGTCGGTTATTACAACACCGTTTGTCAAAAAGGGGTAAAGTGAACAACAACTCTGAGTCTTATCCAAAAATGGGTAGAAATTCAAGGCTGGTAAATGATCACCGAGCGAGCGACGAGATACCACTGAGCACCACCGAGCAATGATATAGACTATATGCAGAAGTGGTGGAGGCAATTGTATTCCGTACGTCGAATCGAGCTGGCTAGCGAGAGTCTTCCGTAGTCTTCAGATCGGTCGTGATTCGATGGATCCAAGAGGTCATGCAGTTACGCGAAAGCTGGGAAATGGATCCTAGCCCGGCAAAGGTCATGGAATGCAGATTGACCTGATCTCTGACCGCAAGACAGCAAAGCAAGCGGACGGCGTCCTTTGAATGTGAATGGTCGGTCCGGAGACGTGGCGAACAAAGGCAAGGGCAAGGGCAAGAGTCGGACCAGGTGCCAAAGAAAGCGAGCGAGCGCAACGAAGATAGATACGCCAGAAATGAATGTCGAGAAGATAGACAGATAGCCAATGAAGCCCTTGCGTGTTTTATTTCTCTTCGACTCTCCCCCGTTTTCCGTGTCCTCAACCTTGACGAATAGACGAATAGCTCCGAGGAGGGCTCGCAACGATTACGTGATACGACGCTATGTCGTGTGCGCACACGCGCGAGGCGGGAAGAAAGGGGCAAAGAAGGCCTGTGTAAGTTTATGTAGTAGTATAAAACGAGGCGGGACGAAATATACTAGTATTAATAAGCTATAGAGAACGAGCGTAGGCCGAAAGAAGAGGGAGAAGAGGGAGAAGAGGGAGAAGAGAGGGCCAGGAGTCCTGGAAGAGGATAAGAAGAAGCAGACTCTGGAGAAGGACTGGACTGAAAGGTAGGTAGGTAGTAGAAGATAGCAAAAAGGCGGAGAGGCGGTAAGATCGGTTCAGAGAGGGGAGGTAGGCAAGGCGGGTGGGCAGTAATCCGTACGAGTAGGGATTCAGAGGGTTAAAAGAGGATTAGGCATTGTCGGTAGATGGAGACGAACTACGGAGTCGGCCAGGGGTAAAAGAAAAAAAAATAAGAAAAAAACGACGAAAAAAAATAACGAGAGGATAGAGCACTCCGGAGGGCAGAAGGCACTCGAAAGCACTCAAAACGGGCCTAAGCAACCGCACGATCCTCCACAGCGGAACGCGGAGGGACTGGCGAGGGACTGGGCAAGGGACTGGTGAGGAAGAAGTTGGGACTTGCCAGGAAAGGGAAGATGCAGTCGAGCAATCACAGAAGGGGAAAGGCCAGAAAAGCCCGAAAAGCCAGAGCGCGAGGGTGCGAGGGTTCTGACTGGTGCGCAACTTGCAAGGGGAAAAGGGGAGACAACGGCGACGTGCCATTGGCCGACGTCGGGCTGCTGGTGCAGATTACCAAAAAACGGGGCGCTACCTGTGGGAAATGTAACCTCTTGTCACCTTTTGTCGCCTTTGCCTGTTGAAGCTGACACGGCCCAATTCCATCTGCACGCTAAACTCAATCCATGTCGTGATGTGCCCTTGCCCTGCCCGTTTCGTGCCTGGCGGACGCGTTGCGTGCCTGGCTCGTGCCTGGCTCGTCGTGGTACTCGCCGTAGTACCTGCCTGGGTACCTGGCAGTACATCGCTGCTACAGTGCCTGCCGTACGGTACAATACACGGCACTATAGGCTACTAGCAGCCAATAATTTCACAAGGGCAGAGTTTAAGACAGAAACCAGTAACTACATAGTGTGCCTCTAAGTGCCTAGTGTCGGTGAACGCTAGGTTGGAGCTACGGCAACTCGTAATCACATACAGTAGAATATGCATCTACCGCTGCATAGTGTGAGCTGGCCAGCATACGGAACGCACTTGCCTGCGTTGAGTTAGTGCTATAGTGCAAGTGCTACGGTACGGAAGACCAGGCAGGTAGATCGCACAACGGGCGTAGGTCGTAGCGTCAGTATCTTGCCGATAGGGCTATGGTAGGCAAGTACCTACGGGTAGATGGTGTCAGTACGAGCAGGCACCTACTGCTGCAGAGGAAAGTACGAATGACCAGAATGTGAAGTACGAGTAGGTAGGTTACCAAGAGCGCAAATACGAAAGAAATACGGAATCTGATTTGCTGGGATATTCCCTTCGACCCAAGAAAACCCGTGTTCCATACTGACATGCCTACATGGCTGTAAAGTACGTGTTCGTTTCTATCATTAGCTGTGATGAGTTTTCATCCTGCCAATTGTCCAATCTTACCGTACTATGCACCATGATTAACCCGACGTCCAGACTCATCGGGCATTCAATTCCCCAATCGCAAACCTGCCACCTTGTAAACAGGCATTACGTACGAAACACTGAGCGCAGGTCCGGAACGACGCTCACCTAGGCTCCTAGCAGTCCGCAGCTTCTTCCGTTGAGCGTTATTAGTGTACTTGTATATACAGGAACGCTAACGATCCTGATGGCTGGTTTCACTGTATACTAGCTAGCCGCACTAGGTAGGAGGTAGTCTCGTTTGGGAGCATAATTTGCACAGTAATTGAGTGCAGCGACGCCGACTGTGGACGCTTAGTGCGGGTATGTACTCAACGGGTCAGCAAGGCTTGGAACGGCGGAGTTTCACGTTTCGTCATTGAAGCTCGGGACTAGCGTGGAATATACGATTTGATACGCGACCAGCGCTGCGTATAGGCTATCAGTGCGAATCTCACGATTAACTAGGGAAATCCACCATCTCTCTGATCCCAGTTTCACCTTGGCATTCACCACCTACGATGCCTGCCTCCCTACCTACCCCGGTATCGCTGTGCAGTGAAGCTACTAGGTAGCTCATTACAATTTTTTTCTCTTCATCAAAAAAACACTCACGATGCAGCAGGTGGTAAGTTTTTTTCAATTAACGTAGCATTTGCCTGTGATACACTGCAAGGAAGCTACATAGCAGCGAGATTCCGGCTGCCTGATTCGTACTAAGGCCATTTATTACTTTTGCTTCCCTGCATGAAAGCGCTCATCCTTTTCCGTAGTGCGACATGAGGCGCCTATATATAGCACCGTAGTGCAGATCATGACAAGTGCTGGCAAGTGCCGAGCAGAAGCACATTAAACACTGTGCAACGAACCGCCTGCGTCTCTCATCCCTTCCACGTCTCAACGACAACAGCAACAACCATAAGAACAACGATAACAGAGATTTCACACCTAATCGGCCCTGTAGAGCTCGGCTTCGACTGAAGAGATTTGCTCATACCGTGTCTTAGTCACTTGCCTATTCCATACATCGTTACAAAAACCTCAATCTCCTGCTTCTACCGGCTACCGGCTACCGCAACATCAGCATGATTCCTAGCCGCTTGTCTCCTTGCATGCTCGGCCCTCGGCTCCCCTCAACAAATCTTACGTTGGCATAACAACGATTGTTTCTTTACCTGCGGTGCCTACCTATCTGGAGCTGCAACAACCGTATGAATGGCCTCGGACCGATAGGATACCAGTTCTAATCCGTACACATAGGTAGGCAACAGACTGACTGAAGAGCCAACTGACCGACGACCTGTGAGTGTGATAGTACTCGAGACCACTCGAGCCTATCACTGCGCATCTGCACATATTCCGCCGTTGGACTTGTCTTACTTCTCAAAATACCCTCTGTGACCGACATCATGATCGTGGGATACCTGTCTGAGTGTACACGTCTGTGTTCGTCAGCCGAACTTCCCTTTCATCTGATGATATCATACCACCCCATACAACCTGCCCTTATATCATGTGAAGGAGGCGAGCGTGCATGAATGCCTGTCATTAAGCAAGACCCTTCTCCTAAGAAGTACTCGTCTAATCCAATGAAGGCGGGTTGCAGACTTACGAGTAGGTACCTGGAGTTGAGGATGTTTACTACCTATTAGGTAGAGGAGGATCTCTAATTCTCCTATTCTGCCATCAACACCAGTGCCCCAGTAGTCCATGTCTAGCCCACCTGTCAGTGAGCCAAACTCAACAAAAGTCTGCGGCTTATCTTCCCTAAATCCTTCGGTCCCATCGTCCCTGACATCCCCGTCTTCCCCCCAGCTTCTTTGGGTCATTAAGTTCGGGATTTGAACATGACGTGCTCGGCTACAAGCGCCGTCTCCTCACTAGCATTCTTGTAGTTCGGCGCAATTTCTCGATGACATCGGCAAGGGGGTTCAAGCCCTCAATGCCCCTTGAGTTCTTCACCTCCTACTAAGTGTTCCGGGCTGCCAAGTTGGGGCTCTTCGGTACCCGGCAACGACGCGGGGTCGAGAATATCGACGTCGTCGCTCCATATACCTATACTAATCCACCGTGCCCGGTGTTCCAAGATGCTTCTCACGACGGTTTCGAGACCGGTGCCGTTAATTTCGTTGGCGCTGAAACGGATCCTTCCATCGTTCTCTAAGTTCTCAAGTCCAGTCCGTTCCTGACAACTTCGTCCTGAGGCCGACATGTACGGAACGAGTACGGAATTCGGATCAGGAAGCATTCGACACCGGCCTTTCCTCTTCTGAGTGCTCTTCATGGTCAAACCCTGCCTGCTTTGTGGCCCAAAATCCTGGGTACCCCATCGGATGCCACGTGTTCAGGTGCGCCTCGATATGTATCACGCGCAGTGGACGGCTGTAGACGTCCTTCTGTGGACGTAGCACGAGCAACGCGATACCCAGAACGATTGCTGCCCGAGCGAATTCATCCTGGACCTGGCAGCGAGGTTATGCGGGAGCCCGAGGCCGAGGTCGGAGAAGGCCGCGGCTCAGCTGCGCCAGGCCTGGGCCGCGCTCTCCCACGGGGCGTCACGGGTTACGTCACCGCAATCGAAGATTCTGGCCTGGTCCAAACCCAACTTGGGGGGGACGCGACTACCCCGTTTGTTTAACCCGTGGAAGGCGCGGAACGTCATCTGGCGCGGCCCAGGCGGGCATCCTTATTACCCTAGGGCCGAGGCGGACGCCTGCAATTCAGGTTGAAACGTTAGTGAGCGAGGGGACTAATATATGTTAGCCCCGAAACTGCGACGCGACTGACTCGCATGGAAAATAACATGTGAAAGAAGGACGACCGACCCTCCCGCACCCTACCGGCCCGAATTTGTTACAGCTGCGCCTACTATTGAACGGGGCCACCGATTAATTGCAATATACCCATGAGATCATTGAGGGTTCGTCGGACTCCTCACGTGTGCGAGTTTTGGGCGAAGGAACGATATTAAAGATGTCGCTGAAACCCCCCACGATCCACCCACTTACAACATGACATAACGGTCAGCTCGACGGTTGTTAGGGGGTTCACGATCGCACATTACTCGACGAGTTGTCTCACAACAAGCATGCGCTCTTTCATGCTTTCTCTCGTCTAGGTATCATGGGGGCACGCGCCAACTCAGATTCACCAAATTAAGCCGAGATTTATCACAATATCGGTTTTATATACAAAGTACGGATAAGTAGTTCAAGGCGAAGACTGACGTCGGTTGCTTTTCTGCCTCGGATGGCCCCTTATCCAGACTTACTTATCGTCCTGCATTATCACCACAAGCAAATGCAATGACGAGTGCCAAGACGGAGCTCTAACAGGCCAAACCCACAGAGCCATGACTTCAACCTCCAATGCAATGTGTATTCTCACTGTCGGCGCCAGTAAACGGCGATAACAGCAAGATATTTCTCTTGGATTTGTTAAGCCAAGATACATAACAACATTTGCCTCCCGAAAAGTCCGCACTAAACAACCTAACAATCAATTGCCGCAGAGCAGACCCCGGATAAGTAGGTAATCCATCTCACTCACACTCGTCCGGGCTATCCATATAAAAGTTCCTACCTATACATTTTGGTCTCTCCAAAACGAGTCGGGGTCCCGAAGAGGTGGAGGGGATGTATGTACTATACCGTAAAGAGGAGGGAGGGGAGGGGTCCGTCAGGAATGGATGGGAGGGAGGTATTTATTCCTTCTCCTACCTACCTACCAACGGACTTACTGACTGACTGTCGCATCATGGTGATGGTAAGACTCGGTAACACTCACCATGTCCCAACGGTTGCCTTCCTTCCTCCATCCTTCCAACGGATCGAAAGGCCAAAGCATCTCGCCCGTTATGTCCATGCGATCGGTACCGTACCGTACCGTATTCTTACCCTTCCCGTTTTTCTTCCTTCTTCCCTTTTCCTCTTTCGTTTTGTTCTGCTCTTACGAAGTACACAAGCAAAGCGCTAGCAACGTCACATCGCCAGAAGACGAAAAAAAGAGGGGAATCCCATTCCCATTTTCATTCCCACCCTGAACCCTTTCTGGCTACTTACGTATGGCTATCAGTTCTGAATACGGCAATAATACCAGTTGCAGACAGACTTGCGTGCAGCAACAAGAGCGAACTGAATGCCGAGCCGAGCTCTCTTCCCTTTACGGATATCAACCAATTAAGACGTCTTCTCAATCTCCATAAGTTGGCATTTCGGGCCCTTTCTTACCTTAGGTAAGCATTGTATCATTGTCCGTGCCGTGGATCGGCAGCGCGGTTTTTATCGCTCTCGAGGACCGTTTATCTCATCCGTATGGAAACACGACGAATACAGCAATCAGGAGATGAGGCAACAAAGTCGAGTCATGAGCCATTATCGACACTTCGAATACGTACCTAACATGAGATAAGCAAAGCAAAGCAAAGCAAGTTCAGAGGATTCGGTACATCTCTTCGACATCTGATCACCATCACGCGACCCAAAGTCCGGGGAAAGGTGGGGAGGTGAGCACTTGTTTCTTTAGTATTCCGTGGTATTTATGTATTCTGTAAGACTCTGGGCTTTAAAGCATGTAATACTCTGTCTAAATCCCATCTGACTACCTACGGTACATAAGCCCAAAGACAGAAACACGTGAAAACTTCTTGAGAAAAAAAAAAGTTTTGATCTATTGACAAGTCTAACGAGGCTTACGAAAGTGTTTTGTTTTTCATGCTCAACCGAAAAGACGTTCGTTCATGGGGGCCTTGCAGAGAGAGCTTAACGGGGGTGAGGTAGATGAGGATAAGGGTGAGGAGGGTGAGTTAACGTAAACGGCGGGGAGAGGGAGGTGAAATCATGCGTATAGCCCCAAGCCTCCGAGGCAAATAGCATAATACGGGGAAAGAGAGAGAAAGCAGTTATTGTCATGAAACTTCCCATGATTTCCACAATCAAGAGTTTACTTTGCTTTGCAAACTTATCTCTGGAAGAGAAAGTCAATTGATTCTTTTGTTTTCCGACGCACTCCGAATCGCCAAACAACCCTATCGAAGCCCTGCCTGCCTGCCATGTGACGAGTGCCCCTCCAAGCCTCGTGCCGAATATTGATGATAGAAGAAAGAGGAAACAGAAACAGGGAGGCATGGCCGGTGACGTTATCCACAAGAATCGACAAGAATCGAGGAGCTTGAGGGTGCCAGCCTATCTTTGTACCAAATGCCGCACCTTAGCGTAGTATGCCTGTCCCCCTATACGATGTATATCTGAATTTTTTGTCCTCGAGAATTAGTGAGCTACGGTGCCCCTCGTGCCCCTCGTGCCCTGACAGAAGTGAGAGATCTAATGCGCATAACAACAGCTCTATTGCTGCCCGGGGGGGACTGTGGCCGCGATACAACCGCGAGCCTTAATAATGCTCATAATGCCTCCAGGTGCGTGCGTGTGCCCTGCGAAAAACAGCACCAAGATCGCATAAAAGTGCCGAGTGCGGCGCGGGAACCGCCATCCGTTAATGAATATGGTATTATCGACAAAATATGGAGGGGTACGTTCGTTCTAATCCCGCTTCGACGACGAATATCGGCGCCTAGAGTATCTGGCAGTGTCTACTTTTCTTCTTCGGCGCGGGCGGTTCGAGAGCAGCAACGATCGCCTAAGTGAGAGTGAGCATTCTCTTAAATTGCGCTCCGAGGCAGCGAAGCCAGGACGGAAGTGGACCTACCTCATCAAACACATCCTTCAACTTGTACTGTGTCAACGCACTACACTCAACATACCGGACCGCGCCGAGCTCCTTCGCCATACGTTCTCCGTCCTCTTTCCGCACGGGCTGCATCTTCTGCTTGGCAAGCTTGTCCCGCACACTAGTGTCATCTCGCAAATCTGTCTGGGTGCCGACGATGAGGCAGGGGACACCGGGGCAGTGGTGGTGGACTTCGGGGAACCATTTCTCGCGCACGTTCTCGAAGGAGGCTGGGGATGTGACGCTGAAGCATACGAGGAAAACATCGGTCTGGGGGTAAGACAAGGGTCGCAGACGATCGTAATCTTCTTGTCCGGCCGTATCGAATAGGCCGAGAGTGTAGGGCTCATCACCGATCCTGTCAAATAATCATCTAGATCAGCACAGAGTATCTCATGGCTACCTTGATGGGCATTGCGGTGCCATTGCACCATCGGAGTATAACCAATGGGCAAGACATGTGTGTCGTGTGTCAGTCCAGGTTGGCACCTCGGCATCCAACATGATCTGAGTCGCACAGGACTTAGGGCGAAGACTAGAGGGCGAGAAGAGAGACTTACATAACAGTGACGGCGTAATTATCGAAAACTGTCGGGACATACTCCGAGGGGAACTTGTTGGTCGTGTAGCTGATGAGAAGACAGGTCTTGCCGACAGCACCGTCTCCAACGACGACGCACCTATAATAAAAATGACGCCGGTCAGCCAAGACTCAAGAAGGGTCACTAAGGCAAGTCCCCAACATGCTCCTAGCGTCATGTGCAAGTGCAAGGTACAGATAGATAGATAGATAGCACCGCCGCTTCTACGGAATACTGTGTGCGCATGCGCAGCCAGGATGAGATGGCACACCACCCTCGAGCAGGACAGGGGAAATCGTAGAAGCGGCGGCGCCTATTGATGAGATGCAGGAAGCGATGCGATCCGCCCCGTTTTGCGGGAAAACAACAACCGGGATCACTGACTTGATGGTAGAGACGCCCATTTTGATCGAATAGATAGTAGCTCCGGACAAAAGGAGAAGCGGACAGGCGTGACGACGGCTGTATCAGAAATCGTGCGAGTCGACAGACAGCAGTCGGGGCGATAATGAGTATCTTGAGTAGGTATCGCAAGCGCAGCTGAGGTGAGATGGTGCAACCCGCGTGTGAAGATCGGGTCGTCTGGTGCTTCTAGTACTGGTTCTGGATTTGGATCTGGATCTGGTGCTGGGTATTATTTATCTGACTCCTGTAGGCTGACCGGGTGGCTGAGATGAGTGGGTGGATTGGACGGGGGTGCCAGGACCAGATGGGTTGACGATGGAAAGAAGAAATGGATCAAGGGTTACGGGTTACGGGAGAGTCGAGGCAGAGGCCAGTGGCCGAGGGGTGTCGACAATGGGAGAGGGACCTGGGGGGGACCTGGGGGACCTGAGCCTGGGTTTAGAGGGTAAACTGTCCCGAAAGCCCGATGCGATGCGTTAGGCGATGCAAGACGACAACGCAGTCGGGTAAGTCGGGGCAAAGGTGGGAGGAAAAGCAATTGATGCGTAGGCTGGACTCGAAGAGAAGGGGAAAATGTGTGTGAAGTTGGTGACGAGAATCACAAAGCGAATTGTATTGGATTTCAAGTCATGGGTTTCTTTGGGGGGAGGAGAGGTGGGGAGGGGGGGGTGTGGGAATGGGATTCACGGGATCGAAATGAGACAGGGAAAGTGATGAGTGCGAGAGTTGGAATCAGAAGATGCGGACAGGCAGGAGTTGGTTGGCTTTGGTAGGTTTTGGTAGGCTTTGGTAGGCTTTGGCTGGCTTTGGTTGGCTTGGGGATGGCTTCAGTTGGTTGGTCGGTCCCCGTTGTCTAAGCGTAGGCGAGTTCCTTTGGCTTTGTAGGCGGCTTCACGGTCGCTATAAGCCAATGCTTTGGTTGGTTATGCCTCCCGTCTTCGGGGGGTTGGGCACGTCACTGGAGTGGGCGCATGATATGGATGTATCCGTATCGGCGCTATGCACTTATGGAGAGCACACTATTCCCAGAGTAGAAATTCGACCGACTTATTGACGCTTCGAAAGACGCATATACAGGTATATGTGCACACGGCGCCAATCACACGCGAGTCTCGCCCCCAAACGAAGGATGGCTGTCCACTTACAAGAATAACCTACCCGTTCGAGCTAGCGGGCCAATATTAGCTCTCTATATTTGTTGCAAATGATTACCATATGCTCCCGTCTCAGTCTGGCAGTGCCAAGTGCCATCCATTCTATCTTACCAGTACGTACCTAACAGGTCACTCACTCACCCAGCCCCCCTCATAAACTCATAAACCTGCGATCTAAGCTGGTAACTATTGAAATCTATCAGACTTGCGCTTCAAGATATGAGAAGACGGGGGCGCATTCAGACGTGGTTGACCACCTAAGCCATTCGATAAACCTCCGGAATACTCGCTCTACTTATAAGTACGGACGGAGGACATCAGACGGAGCTCCAGCTTGGATGGAAGACGGTCAGGTATTCCTCAGGCAAGCAAGCAGGCTTCATTCTGCCCATCTCATCTTTCGTTCTCTCGTTCTTTCGTTCTTTCGTTCACTCGTCACACGCCACTACGGATTGATTATTGCTGGCCGGGTCTTGCCAGTGTAACGGCCGCTTGGGCATGTGGCAGCATCTTATTAGGACGACATCTCCGAGAGCAAAAAGGAATGAGGAAAGATGAAAGAATTGCAATTTAGGTGACAAGATCGGAAATTTGGTGGCGATGGAGATGCAGCGCCTAGCATCGTCGCCAATTAATCGCTACTATATTCCGTAATGGCTTCTTCTTCTTCTCGTTCTTTTCTCGTGGTCTCTCGTACGTTCTACCTATTCAACCGAATACCGATGATAAAAGAACGAAGTATGGATGATGCGGATTACGGAATTGCCTAGAGAAATGTCGGAATCAAGAACCGAAACTACTTCGCACTACGGCTTGACCTTTTCAGCTACGGAAGACTCTAGCATGAGATCGCGTGTTCCATCTGTCTTCTAGAATGGGCACGGCTTGGTGCAGCCGAAGGAAGCACCTAAACGAGTGAGCCGGGCATGAGAATGGCTGAGTGATTTTCCATGACACAAGTTCAAGTTACCTACCTACGCACGCCAACCCTTCCTCCCCCCTACCCTCCCTTCCGGCTATCTAGTCTGGTTATAATTGCTGTGCCTGTGAGCTGATACGCATCAGAGTGCATATAAGACCTGCAGCAATGCGCGGTTCACAGCGTTGCCATAATATCACAGGTAATTATGTGCGTTGCTCAAGCGTCTAATAATGGCCTTGGAGGAGTGGGACTTGGTACTCTGACCAATTTGACGACAGTCAATCCGTCAGTGATATAATCTGTCGTGCTCTCCGCCCGCCCGTTATCCCCGTTGGCCCCGTTGCCCCGTTGTTGCGCCCGGTCCATCATGATTGGGACGATTGGGCTGGGGCACGAGGGGATACCTACAGACTACAGTCGGGTATATAAGTCGGGTTACAGTTACACTGCTATTGAGTGGTCGATCGGATGGACGTCGTGGAAGCCCCGGCCTTCTCTCACCGTTAGCCCTGTCTCAGCTGCACGACTGGATCATGGTCGACGGACGTGCGCTGTCGATGCCACACGGGACCACACGGGACCACACGAGGCATGTCAGCGATGACGACTTCCCAAGGCAATCATCAATGCAGGTCAGATCGGATGCAAGGCGGCAAATGAGCATGGGTGCTTTTCATAGGCCGGTAATCAATAGGGAGTGAAGCCTTGCTCTTGCTGCTTCTCGTTACGTTCTCCTACTTACACGGAATACGACTCCAGCCCGTGGATGTGCAGCTGTGCTGTATGTACCTGTTTGCTTTCAGTCACAGAAAACCTCAGCCGCCCAGCTTTTGGGCATTAACCACCCTATCAGCTTGGGTAGGTAGATATCATGCTGTAGGTAATCGGAAGTGTAGATCGAAGGACCAGACCAAACCAAAAGTTCCCTGCTTGGATTATAATCTCGCGGGTGATGATAGGGCAGGTGGGATAAAACATTTGAGATGAACAAGCCGTATTAGTGAGACAGCGGCGGCGGGCTTTATTCCCGAGTTGAGGCAAGATTAGAAAATGAATGTGAATAGACGTCCCTCCCAAGAATTATACCTACCTACCCACCTGGGGTTCCATGTTGTGATGCCATCTCCAAAGGAAATGAAAGGAAAAAGAAAGCGTAGATAGACAGATAGATATTCCGGATGTCATGCAGCATAGACTGGCTATCTAACCGAGGCTTATAGTCCGTAATCCTTATTAATCTGTATCTCGCGGTTGATGGATTCCGTGCTCCGTTGGTTCTCCGCAGACGCAGACGCAGACGCAGACGAAGAACGGTTGATGAAAATACGGATTAATGTTCGATACCTAACTGTACTGTATTCCCTCCTATGCGGTAAAGAGATAAATATTCACATAACGCCACCAACCACGGACTGAATAATCCGTACGGTACGGAATACGTATTAACGCAGCCGAAATCTTAACGGATGTTCTTCCGGAACTCCATGCAGACGTGAGGCAGGCTCTCCCCACGACCGTACTCTACCTACCTAATCCGTACCACTTCAAGAGACTGGAGATATCCCGAACTAGGCCAAGCTAAGCTATCCAGTCCAAACTGCACGCAACAAACCAATTCCATCATCATCATCCAAGCCCGTGGCGTCTCTCTCCAATTTACCCTCCCCTTCTCCAAATCTACTCGTAGGTAGCATCAAAATTCATGCATGCACCCCCTTCCCATCCACTCACCACATGTCCCCACACCCCAACACCCATCATGTCTTGGCAAGACCGCATCGACAGCCTGATGGAGCGCTACCTCCACCTGGTGGACGAGTACGCCCATTTCCGCGAGCAGCTCAACACCTCACAGGCGCGCATCTACCAGGACATCGCGCGCGCCAACTTCGTCGCGGAGCGCGGCGCGCGCTACGGCCAGGACGCCTACGACGAGCGTATGCAGGCGTCGCGAAGGCTGCGCGTGGAATATAAGCCCGCCTCGTGTCTGGATTCCAACGGCGCGGCGGCGCCGAGTGAGAGTTTTGCGAATTTCGCCATTGTGAGGTTGGGTGTGGTGGGGGAGACGGTCGCTGAAGCACAGGCTCGTGAGGGGCAGAAGCTTGCCGATTTTTTTGAGAAGCAGGCTTCGATCTCTGAGAACAAGGAAGCTGAATCGGGCGACGTTGCGCAACTAAGCACGGAGCTTGAGAACACTTCTATCTCATGCTCACACGAAGCGCAAGACCCAGACACGACTAGTGCGAGCCCGGATAGTAGTAGCGCGCCAACGAAGAAAGAGTTCACGAATCCGCTCCGCTGGTTCGGGGTCCTCACGCCGCTCGCTCTACATGAGGCACAGTCGGAGAGCGAGCATGCTGTCAAAGACGTGGTTCCGCGCCTGGCGTCCGTGAGTTCCGAGATGAGGGCCCTTGAGATCGAGATCCGTCGTGCGCGCAAGAAGCGTGCGAAGGAGGAGGCGGCTTCCGGTAAGCCACCGGAGTCGAGGGAATCGAGAATGAAGGGGGTGCTGGAGATGTGAAGGCATCTTGGCTAGTCAAATGCGCAGCTTAAGGGGACAATCATCACCGAGCTTTGGGTATATGGCAGTTATAACGCATCAAGTTACGCGAATTGGTTGAGCCAGGTCAGGGCTTTGTTTGCGGCACTTTCTGTGTCGTACTCTTGACTTTTATTTGACTGGTATTTGCACACTATTCTACATGGCTGCACCAAGATTTGGTATTATATTGTGGCAATAACGACACCCTTCTTGACGGGGCGAGCCGACCATCAACATCAACACAACTGAGTTGGACGACAGCTCATTTTGAAGATTTGGCAGTCATCTTCACTCAGATTTTCATCGACATCCTCTACAACTATCGCTTCATCCTTGAATATCTAGATAATGGGGCCGAGACACAGTCCAGCCCCTTGACATATGGTCTTCATCCTTCTCATAGATGATGAACCAGAACATCATGCCTTTTCGCGCATGATTAAGCATATGCTGCCCAGCCTATATACGAGTTATTAGTTTACCATACTTCCTGATTGTCAGCAGTTGTTAGGGAAACATCACATACCTGAATACAAGACAGCCAAGTTCTTCTCGTCCGTCGCCTGGTTAATAAGGTCGTTGACCGTGGCCGTAACACTGAGCGTCTTGTTCAGTTTCCTGCGCACCACCTCAAGGGCACGATCGGCTTCACTAGGCTCGTTCACTATGCCGCTATTCTTCGAGGTGGTGCTCCTCTTCTTTGAGTCGACTTCCGTGTCTGCCTCATCGCCTGCCCCATCACGCCGCGGGTCCTGCAACTTGGCCAAACGCACAGGGCTAATGGACCACGAGTAGAGAGGATCGTAGCGAAGCACGTCCAGGATGGTCATGATCGAGTACGTCTCCTCGCGTAGGGCGTCTAGCGTAAACTCGCAGCAACGCCGGAAAACGCCTTCTGTCTTGGTGATTCCCATGCCGTCTACAATGTCTCGCGTCAGGCGGAACGGCACAAGCTCAGGAACGGGTAGCACCCGACCGGACTCGAACGCGACGCCAAGATCGATGTGTACCACTTCGCCGTTTTTTGAGTCGAGCAGGATGTTGTGTCCATGGCGATCGCCGAGCCCGAGGACATGCCCTAGTATGGAAATGGCTGCCGTGGTGCGCGTGTAGGCTGTTCGTTTGGCAAACCAGTCATCGGGATCTGTGAAGTATTCCATGAAAAAGTACCGCATCACAGGCTGGAAATGAGCCGTGACCTTTTTGTATGTATCGAGACGCACACTCGTTGACTTGGTCTGGACAGCTGAGATCTCTTTCCGGCATTGGGAGCCTTTGTAGTCGCGAGGATGGTATCGCTCATGGGCCGGCATGAGATAGTCGTGGAGGGGTATCGTGTTCGGGACAAACTCGATCAATCCAGAGGTAGACGTGAGTGGCAGGACCTTGTAGGTTCTAATGTCAAGTTTACGTTGCCGGGTGGAACGGTGTAGTTTCAGAACGGACGAGACAGCAGCAAAGACTTGCTCCATGATGGCGTCTTGGCGAAGGTCATCATTGCTGCCCTTCACAAGTTGCCGGTATTGTTGACCATCGCTTCCTATGATCGTAATGATTTTGGGAGCACTTACGCCGCTCGCAATCGTCATGTTAGGCCCAAGTTTGATAGCCAGGGGAACATCGGAATAGTCCCGATTAGCTGAAAGGGGTAACTGCATCGTTGGAGGCGGAATGCGGTATTTCGCGAGCGAGATGGCCAAAGTCTGTGCGCCCGACGACTTCTCAATCCGAACTTTTTGTCCCGATTTATAGCAGTTCTCTTGGGCCAGGTCTTGATAAGCTTTGCAGCTGTGAGAAATGGCCGTCCATGAATCCTTTGTTGGTCCTTCTGATAATTTCTTCCCGACTCTTTCGGTAGCTCGCTTTCGGAGCTGGGCAGCTTCGTCTTCCTTTCTGGGTCTGGAGGCCGTACCCGACCAAATCTGATACATCCCATGATAGGGGTGATCCACACATATGCGGTAGACTAGCTGGAAAAGGAGCTGCTGAAAGGTACTGCTTTGATCGAGCAGTCGTGATGTGAGTTGATTCATCAGCGGCGCAAATTTTCGAGTTGGAACATGTTTGATGTACTTCCCCACGGCTTCGTTCGTGAAATCTTCCGCTGATCGTTCAAGCCAAAGCGCCGCAAATCGAAGGGCATCGTTGTTGTACTCGTCCGACGCAATTAGTGACAGGAGGTAGTTTTCTAAACTGAGCCGAACGAATTCACTTCGACTGTCTTCAACTCGCTTCAGCTCCTGCTCATCCAAGTCCAGCCACTGTTGAGCCCTATTCAGGTGGCCCGTGAACCTTGCCCTAGATCGTGAATCCTTTGTATTGGCCGCAAGTTCCATGAGTTGTGTGACTTCATCCTGTTTCCCTTGTCTGAGATGTTTCAAGCGGGCTAGATCGTCAAGGCCGTCGGGATTTTGCAGTTGTTCATCACAGAACATAGCGAACTGATGGTAGACTTTACCCGCCTCCTTACCATCAGCTTTCCCCTTCAGCTCTGCTAGTGCTGGCTGGAGATAGTTTTTCTGGATACTGTCGGGCGTTTCAAGTCTTGCGACAGATACTTGATATGCAGTCTTGGCAAGAAGATCAGGTCGACTGACCGTTATTGTCTGCTCATCAGCGTCTTTAGCAATAAGCTTGAGTGTCATGATCGAAGACATCATTTCTCCATGGTCCCAGAGCGAGTTGGCAACTTCTACCTTCGCAGCAGAATCTATATGGAGTCCAATGTCTGCGCTTGGCGTTACTAGATGTGTGAGCGATGTTGCGAGATTGAGCGACTCCTGAAACGCTTGGTGATATCTGTGGATACTGGAGGACAACAGCATCGAGTTGACTTGCATCAATCGCGTCTCACGGGGGCTCAATCCAGGAGTTTTGTTGCGATTGGCGAACTGGGAAAGCAGACTCATAGTTGTTTCTCTGCAAGACAGTATCTGCCCTACTTCGTCGTATCTACTCACAATTAGTACATATCCGGGAACTGTTCTAGTAATGAGTAACGTACCGCCCGGCCTTCATCCAATTCGAGCGAGTGTTGAAGGTCTCAAGGAGCTGTTCCAGCTCCCTAGAGTTGACAACGTCGATTGTGTCATTCAGTTCTGTTAAAACAGCCAGTGCCCCTAAATGGTTCCGAAGAGATGATGCACTCATATCATCCTGAAGTACGTTTTGCAAAATCTCGCTGAACCCGTTCCAGGCCACTCGCCTCACCATGCTGAGATCGGTAGCTTGGTTCCAGGCCTGGTATGCTTTGTATATCGCGACGGAAGGCTGGCTCGCAGAATTGACGGCCGGCAAGTTCCATATTTCCAGTTTCCTGGCGGTATCAAATGTGCTATCAACCACGCCCGAAGAGCTACCAATACTTTGTTGATTCTGTAGCAGGGCATTTGACAAGCCAGACAGACCGAGGCTGCCAAGAGTGCCGATGAGAGATTGACTGTCATGTACCGCTGCAGAGTCGTTTTTTCGAATGTGGCTGTCCAACTGCGCGCCCCTAAATGCCAGACTTTTGGTTCCATCTTTCTCGTATTCTAACCGTGCTAGAACATTAGTCAAACTCGGTGCTTGGCTTAATCCATAATACGCATCTGGATCATCGATTTTCTCGAAGATGTCCAACAACATATGAGTGGATTCGGAAGCAGGGTCATTTGATGAACGCCGAGAAGGCAGAGCGTTTCCAGACGCGGACATCTCGATAAAGAGCACGGCAGTCTTGTACATGCCGCATTTTCTTGCGGCAGAAGCTGCTGATTCGAAATCAATGTCAAGCCACTTCACTCGGTCGGCCATAGATTTCTCCCCAGGCCGCGGCTGCGTTCTGAGATAGAGAATCGCATTTATCAGGAGGCTAATGTTTTCCTTTGCTATGACTGAATCCTTTGTAAACCAGCCTTTCATTGCTTTCGATATTGATTTTCTTGCTGGATTGGACTCATGCCCATTGAGTAGAACGAGATGAATGATATAAGGAAAGGCCTCCTTAGCAAAGCCTGCGACATTCATGAGAATAGGAAGTAAGGCCCTAAGTATGATACTGTTCGGGTCATTGAGGATCAAGCGAACTGCGATGTTTTCAGCCCAGTCCGACCGGTGGATTGAGTCTGGCAACAACATATCGTCTTCGTTCATGTCGTTAAACAAAGCGTGGTCCGAAGGAGGTGTTCGATAGGGTGCCCAATTAGAAGCCTGGAGAAGTTGAGTGGGTAAAGTCGCCTTACACGCTGCGAGGATGCCCTTGTCGCCTTGGGCTGTAGCTTCTGAAAGTATTGTCCTTAAAGCTGCTTCTGCTAGCCCGGCTGTCTTATGACAACTCTCCGCTGTTAAAGCCTGTAGAAGGCCAAGAAGACCTTGCTCAGAAGTAGATTCACCTGCCGTGTACTGGCGGTACTTTGAGAGCTGCGACTCTCGTAGCAAGTCATCATCGATGTGGCCGGACGAGGCAAAAGACCTACCAATGACACGACCAGCCCATGCCAGATATTCGCCACTGAGATTCTGCGACTTACAGCTTCTCCAAACGGCTTTCGCCGACACTCGAGCATCACCGTCCGAACGAAGACAGTCGACATGTGACGTAGCTGGAATAGTAAAATCGCGGCAGAGCATTTCCAATGCTAGCTTGTGCGAGGCAGAACTCAGGAGTTTCGTCCCTTCTTCTTGATCTCGTAGAAGTTCAAGGAGGAGTCTACTTTCGTACGTGCCCTGTTCTGCATTGCCCGAGGAGTGCATATGAGCAGCAGACTCAGTCATTGCTCTGAATGCGTCTCTCTGTGCCTCGTCTTCGAGGGCCGATGAAGCATAATGATCCAGGTACTTCGTAAACCACGCATGGAACCTTTGGGCTTTGTCCATCGTAGCTGTAAATTGGCTTTCCTGGGTTGTACTGGATTGGGCTGTTTGGAGGAAAACGCGGAGAGATGCCAACGTCGTTAAGGCGTAACCTGCCAGGAAAGACGGTGATTTCGAAAGAGCATCGTATCCCATCTCAAGTAGAAATTGGCTCATTCCCAAAGAGTCATCTGCGCATTCAATATCGACAAGATATGGGCGTATAGAATGAAGCAGCATCTCTAATGGGTAGGAACTCCAGGCATGGGACCCAGCCAAACAAATCAATACCCGGACTTTTCGGATGATGGAGCATGCGTGAAGGGGCCCCAGAGAACGGTGTATGCTACTAAACAGCCGCCTAGCAACAGAAACAACAAGTGGAGGATTCCAAAGGGCAGGTAGCGAATACGTCGTACGGCTGCAGAGCAAGGCAATCTCTCTGGTTAAGTACTTCGGGCGGAATGTAGGTTGCTGATTAGCTCCCAACTCAACATCTGAATGCCCATATTGTTTGATGCTCTCCATTGTCTTAACAGCTTCCTTGAGGTTGGCGTCTCTTGCCCATGATCTCTCAATGGGATCTTCTTGGTCTATAACGCTCACGAAAGTTCCAACAATGTCGGCAAAGTTGAGATACACGCTCTCGAAGAAGGCTTCTCGCCCTAATAGCTTTCTCATGCGACTTTCTCCACTTTGGTGTTGTTCCCCTTTTGGCATGCTGATATCGTGAGCCATACAATAAGCAAGAGTCTTCGAAAAACTACCCTGTACTAGTTCCTGCGATGTGGTCCCGATCTTCAGCGCAAGTCTTTCTAACGCCTCGTCCTGAGCACGCATCACCATCAAGGCCACAACGTCAGCTTGAGCTCGATCGATCAGTGCCTCGAATCTAGGAAATCCAAATATGTCAAATGGAATGTCTTCGACAGTACCCTCATCGAGCCAAGTATAGAGCAACTGCGAGGAAAACAGATCGAAAAGCTCTCTTGGGCCGTCAAGTTTAAGGGTAGCGGCTATCCTCTTAAGGGTATGCGCGGAGTGTTCTTTGGATTCAGGGACCTTGCCTGCCGTTTCAAAGATATGGTAAATTCCTCTTCGCAGCAGGGTTGGCCATTCCCTTGCTACTTCGCCGAGCACAAAGAGTCGCAACGCGATCCCCTCAAGGAATACGTTGCTTGTCGGGAGACTTTCAAGAATATTGACAAACATGTCTTCGTGAATCGTCAGGATGTAGCGACCAAAGATACTTGGCAGGCGAGACCCAATATAAAACTTCACTGGTAACGGACTCGACTCCAGTATGGCAAGGAGTGAGGTGTTTGAAGGCTCCATATCTATCGTCTTGGGGTAATCTCCGCTTACCTCGGCTAGGCGAAGCAATAGACGTGATAAATATATCTTGACTTTCGGCGAGAGGAGGTTGCCTGACATTCCCTTATCAAGATAGTGCCTGTACAAGTCTCCTACGAGCGAGGAGAGCGTGGTGTCACCATTAGACCACATTGGCATCAACCCTTCCATCACATCTAGGCAGATATTCAATGCCACTTCACAACTTGAAAATGCCGCCTTCCCAATTAAAGCGCCCATTCTCTCAATCATTCTTTGAGCATCGCCCGGACTGATAGCTAACTCGGAATTGAAAAGCTCTCGGAGGAAGCACCGGCATGATAAAATGTCTCTGTCAGGTAGTAGTATCAATGCATCAAGAAATGCAGTAGGAATAGATCCAACTTGACTTGGATCGTTGTGGAGTAGTTCCATGAAGTGAAGTCGCTGAGTAGTGTCGCAGTGGAATGACGGCGCTTGAAAGATCACGGATGACTCTCGCCTAGGAGTCTCAACCGCGCTTGAAGGTGCACTGGACCGGCTCCCTTGAGACTCAAACGCATCATCAATGTCCATCTCGTCATTGCTCCGTACGAATGATTGTTGCGCAATCTGCAGACGCAAGGAAGCAGAGATTTCAGTGAACAGCTTATGTAGATACGGGAACTCTTTCGAAAATCGGCTCAGTTCAGTGCTAGTCAACTCTGGTATATAGGCCCGGACAGATCTTATCAGATGCTCATACAGCGATTGCCGTTCTGGCGACGACGATAAAGATTCAAGTAGATCCTTGAAAGCTCGGAAAATAACATCTTCGCTTTCGGTTCCCTGGGACTGATGCGCGTTGACTTCTTTCAACTGAGGAAGTATAAGTGCGCCAAGGACTAAGCATGAGGCAATGCTGTGAAGCTTCTCTGGTGTGATAATGGCGAAGCCTTCTGATTTTCTCGCCCATGCATCACATACAGCAGCTATCTCCGCCAATTTTGCGTCGAAGAGTTCGGCTACTATCTTGGTTACGGCAAGAGAACTCGTAGAGTCTCTGAGTATAGCATCGCTATGTGGCGCACGAGGTGCATGACTGCTTTCAGATCTCATACTGCTTGCCCCATCTTCAAGCAGCAAAAGATACTTGACGACGGTTTCCCGTTCGTGAAGCAAGAGAAGAGTTTCTGCAATCGGACCAGAAATTGTCTGGGAGACAGCTGGCAATGGCAACGCCTTCTCTCCGCGTGCTGCTCGTATAAGATTCGTGATATCCAGCGGAGAAACGTGCATCGAGTACGATGAAATGAATGTTGCATCAGCTATCAACGGTTAGAGTAGAAGAAACGACTGAGCGGATTTTAGCAGTCACTCACCAGGATGCCACCTTGACAACATCCAACGAACGATATGAGTGCTCGTTGCAAGACTAGCATTGGGAAGATGGTGATTGCGAAGTTGTAGGAAAGTTGTCATCAGAATCAGTGAAGAGTCAACTAGAATCGCCGGACCATTGACATGTGCGGTTGTGACCATATCACTAATGTCACTCATGATCTCGCTGTAGATCAATAAATTATTCGTTGTAATGGAGTACAGCAAGAAACTTGCAGCCCGGCACGTGTTTGTCATGCTGACGAAACGGACGGCAAGTTGCCAAATCTGCTTCCAAAGACTACTAAGAGAATCATCGGCAGCAGCAGACTTAGCACATATGCTAGATGAAAAGTTAGTAGAGAGGTTTCGTCTTTGAATCAATGGCCTACTAACCTCGCACAAGCTACCATGGCCCAGGTAGTTGTTTGGTTGTTCTTGTGTGTAAGAAGGCTTAGGAGAATAGATAGCAAATCGCGTGTGTCTTCAACTGTTATGTCGACGTCAGACACAAAGAATGGAATTATCTGCAACGTAGTGAGCTGAATCATGTGATCGATAGACCGAAGTCTATGGCGCAGCCTACTCAATCCCACATCTTTCCGCTGCTTCTTGCGTGGCTGTTCAGAGTCCTCGTCGTCGTGATCATCTGGGTAGGGAGACGGAGGTCTTTGCCACATGAGTACTTCAAACATGGCTAGCACTTGAATAATTGCCCATTGTTTCTCGCCTTCTATATTAAAAGGCCGTAAAACAAAAGATTGGGTGCGAAAGTAATTCGAAGTGGCATTTCCGGCACCATAAGCGAGGTCGTCGTGTTGAAGCCGTGCTCGGTCATCTCGCTTCGAATACTCACTCCAAAGCACTTCTGACAGATCCTCAATACGTTCCAGCAGACTAGTTTCATGATGCTTCAGAATCAAGAACTTAAGCTGCAGGTTAACGTTGTATAAGACTCTGAGCATCTCTATCCGAACAGCGTTCAGTAGAGCATCATACTTGGATGCAGCTCTCGCCTGCCACCAGTAGACGATAAGTGGCAAAGACTCGACGGCCAAGAAACTGGCCTGAGATGTGTCGTCAGTTTGTGTTGTAGTTAAGATGGCATTGATGACAGCGAATGCATGTTGGTGTAGTTGACTGAGACTGAGATGGCGGAGTTGAAGGACAAGAAGAACAGCAGATGCTATTTCTCTGGAACGCCGTAGGAGTGGTGCATTCGGAGCCGACACAAGAGACGATAAGCATTCCATGAGACTTGACAGATGACCACGTGGCGACCATTCATTGTTGTTGTTCCGCTTACTTGAACCTATTAGCGACCTAGACGACGACAGTGGGAGCGTCATTGATAAACTCGCCGAAGGGGCAGGAGAAGCCCGTGGCGGAGGAGAAGTGCGGGATGCGCCGGCATCATGATCGTCATTCCCTGCATATCGCGAGATGATGTCGACCACGAAGTCGACACAAACAAGCCAACCGTCACTCTTATGGGTTGCTAGACTCTCCGCGTTGGCGCCGTGCCCGAGCAGTGTCGCAAGAGTCTTGATATAGTCAGTGACTAACGGCGGCACTAAACCATCATCCGGGTGAGGGAGGATGTCGGCAATATGATCAATGACGGCGATGAAAGTCTTCCGCTTTACTTTCGATACACCGTGCTCGACGCTTAGACGAAGCAGTTCGGCGCATTTAGTAAGTTTGCCAAAACCGACAGACTTCGCGGCCTTGCCTTTATAATAAGCCTCCTTCTCGAGCAACGTGTAGCGAAAGATGGCCTCAAACAGTCGATGATAGTTCTTATCGTCCAAGACCACCCTAGGAAAGTACAGTTAGCCTAGGCGATTACATAGGAGCATGGGATAGACCTACAGATCGGAAGCCGACGTTTGGTGCTTGAAGATGCGGATCAAATCTATTTAGAAGCCATGAGCCAGGTCCAATGAAGAGAGTGATGAGACTTACTGTCAAGACCAGCTGCTCCAGATGTTCGACTGCCCGTCTCAATCGCCTCTGGTGTACCGTTAGCCAAAGCTTCTAGCAGTGACGATCAAGTTGCCGGGAACCAACGTGCCTAATGCTGTCTTCATAGAAAGTTCCCGAACTTCTGATCGAGGTGCCATCTTGTATGACAAGCCTGGTTTAGCAACAGGGCTCGAGGTAATGCATGTGCAACAAATGGGAGTGCATGTGCTGCGTCGACTTGTAATATGTATCAATGGGGCCAAGCGTTTGTTTGGATCAAGAGGTTCTCAGCAGTGGCGTGTTTGTGCACGAAATTCAAGAGAGGTGCAATGCCCAGATGTTTGATCTAACACGGAGCGAGAAAAGGCGATTCGAATTGTTGAGACAGACATAAACCATACTAGGTAAGACACCGTTGCTTGATAGTGAAGCGCCGTGTGATATGCTGGAGCTGTGTCGCCTCATGAGCGGGTGGACAGCAAGCAGCACGCCTACTTCGTAGAAATCTCACGACCCGAGGGAGCCAGGATTTGTAGCACCTCCTCTCTATCTTCCGGGCTTATGGCGAAATACCACACATATGTTGAAATGTAAGAGATACTATAGTCTACCGGCAGACAGAAAGGAGCGAAGCTTGTGTTCACAAGGAAAAGTGCCGTCGTAAAGATGTATTTCGTAGATGGTATGGAATGGTATCTGGGCGCTGTTAGGTGGGTTTTCTCGATTCAAGCATAGAGGGTTGATGAGAGAGGTGGTCATAGCTTTCACCCTAAAATTTTAGAGTCCAGCAGTCCAGGAAACCGCGACATCCCACCAGTTGCCCAGTTGCCTACCGTTTTACGTCACCGAGTAAACACCGTTAATCCGTACCTTAGGGAATAAACACAACCAAAAACACAACCCGTCTCAGATGCTGGCGAATTCGTCAAGGTAAACGAACACCTGCATCTTCAATATCTTAAAAAGAAACCAAAACACGAAATACATTCACATTCATGGCGTGGAATAAGCTGTGCCAGGTACGGAACACTGAGAATCGTAATCAACTTCGGCCGGCAGAACTGCCACACCGCCCGGATGTTCCAAAGTGAGGTCCAAGGTGTGGGTATTCCGTCCGTATCGATCCCGTACACTACGGAATACTGCGTGGCCGTTGTTGCGCACCGGTGATTGCTCACTGCTTCGAATGTTCCATTGTCGTCGGTTTTCTGATGCGAACACTACCGTATCAATCCATACGTAAACTCTGGTTTCTTGTTCTATTCAAGTGTCAATGCATGCAGAGAATTAGTCGAAAACAACTCAAGAGATTGATTGGCGTCATGGTTGTTGGATCTTGGCAGGGGGATGCTGTGATGCTGGAGACAGGCAATAAATACGCCGTTTCAAAGAATTCCGTACACATTTTGATGCAGCTTCGGCGCCCTTGAAATTTCGATTGTATGAGTAAATGCACTGGCATTCGAGTATTTGAAGCACATAACCCGTATTGAAGTTCATTTTCAAAACCCGAGGCAATCCATCTCCGTGGCGGATAGGTAGAGAGAAAATAATCCGTACGGAAACTGAGATCGCAACGGCCCCGAAATCCGCTTACCTAAGCCTAGCCAATGCACGAATGGCACGCCGATGAGCATGGAAGGTACACAGGCCCCACTTTACCTGCCGCCGCTACCCTAGCGCCCTAGCGCCAGCCTCTTGTGCCATCCAAAAGTCAACACTGCAGCTGCTACAGCAACTTTCTTTGTCCACTACTCATACCTCGTCGCGATAAGTCTCCTGCACACCGTACATATTCGTGTTCACCTACATTACTTAATTTTCATCAAACTTACCTACTCAAGCAATTCATCGGCTGCTCCTCTTTATTCCAGGCGCCCGTCTCACGACACCACCGCGACTCGCGTTTCTCGACTTACACACACGATGCGATAGACTGACAGACCGATCATGGCTGACGATGGCATTATGGAAGCTTTCGAGGCCCTCCACCGAGACCTGACAGCCGTTGCTGCTGCCCTCAAGGAGGACCGTGGGAACTATGGTCGCTTGACCTTGTCTCAGCTCCCGGACAACTCTCTACTCGAAGTCCTCTCCGATAAATTCCAGCATCTGTTAGAAAAGCCCGGGCGAAAGAAAGAGAGTCGCGATGCTGTAATATCTGGTTGGTGCTCCAGACCCCGTACAGCGCGTCTCTAGGCATCCGCACAGACTGACTGACCATCGTGGCAACAGGAAAGGTACAGATCGACGGCGAGGAATGGGCGCTGAACAAAGACTTCCAAGAGATCATTCTCCAAATTGCCGACGAGATCGACCTAGATGAAATCGAGGCTACACGGCTTGCGTTGCAGTCAGAAAACGAAGAGGAAAGGCTTAGGCGTTCTCGGAAACAATCCGCTATCATTCGGTTCCACCAACAAAGAACATACCTGCTACACTGCATGCTCCTGCTGCTCCAGCTTGCCAAAGACGAAGACGAGTTACTGGCAGATGATGATAGTGGTGGCCTGGGACGACTTGGTCAATATGTTACGCGCAACATCCTTCGACTCAATACGCCCGGTATGGCCAATGCTGGAGCAAGACAAAGATTCGTGCCCGCTTGCGCAAGCGCTCTCGCTGATATCCGTGCTTGGCTGCAGAAGCTGTCAGAGCAGTTGAATGGCGCCGCTGTGTTGGGTCGTGCAACAGAGCCGCAGACTCAAGAAACCTTCGAGTTCGTACACATCAGTCTTGTACAGCAGCATGAGTTTCTCGCCGTCATTCTCTGCTACGCTATTGAAAAACACGCGGCGGTCGAGGATGACTTCACCGAATTCCTTCGCCAATTCAGGCTTGCCAATAGATATGACTTCTCAATAGGTGAGCACTTCCCGCAGAGTTTCAGATTCGACGGGTTGACTGACATGCCTAGTCCATTTGGTCCCTGTTCTCGGTACTTATATCACCACATTCGGTTCGACTGAAGGCAGTGGGAGCATAGAGCAGGCAAGGAGGCTCAACGCGCTCATATGCCAGCAACCCGAGGGTACTGCTCGCCCACTACCCTTCCTTGATGCTGCCGTGAAGGCTTGGTGGATTGCCGAATACAGTGGATGGTATATGCAAGATGCGCCTGGTTGCGCCCTAACGGACATTGACCTAGACAAAGGTGAGAACAGCCGATTCTCGCGAAAATATCGTCTTGCTAACATGAGGAGCAGAGGACATTCAAAGATGTAAGCAGTTTACAGAAGCTTTGAAAGACGGCGCTTTCGATTTTCTCTTAGCAGTCATACTCGATGCCAAAGCAACAGAATGGCAAGATCCCTCCCAAAGCAAGTTGAGGATGTGGATTCAAAAGAGAACTCCATCCCTTCCTTCTTATGCCGTTCCTTTTTCGGCCGAGTTACAAGGACGTTTAAATGCTAAAATGGAGATGCTTGTCGACGCATTTATATCAAATATGCCCGACGTACTCCGTAAGCTGAAGATCGAGGAGGACGAACAGCGCCAGGCGGGCCATCACCAACAGCAAGACCTCGATTTAGAAAGATTCCTGTTGATGATAGCCTACTCTTATGAAGGTCGGCCCGAGGCTGCAGAAAACTTCTGGTCTGATCCCGAGAGCAACCTCGCTGGGTTTTTACAGTGGGCATCTCGAAGAACGACGACACCCCTCCAAACTGCCTTTTGTGAGATGTTGCAATGTCTCTCGGACGATGCCCAGAATGCGACACATGCACACGATTTCCTCTTGGACGAGGGCCACCAGTTACGAAGACCGTCATCCATTACATGGGCTCATATCTTGAAAGAACTGGACTTTTACATCAGAAAGATTAGGGCAAAGCCGGCCGGGTCACAAGTGGCTGCTCCCCGAGCCATCAAGCTCGACAGTGAGCAGGCTGAAAGCGAGTTGGAGGTCATGATGCTGCAGGAAGCATACCTTCGGCTCATAACTAAACTCGCCTCGGAGAGCGAAAACTGCCGCGTTTACTTCATACAACTACCAAATGAAAAGCTGGTCGAGATGCTTTTCCAGGCCGTCAGTAGTGCTGTCGGCCCTCAGGTTAGGGCCTACGCATTCCGGGCCTTGAAAGCCCTCATGAAGCGCAAGACTATGGTACAGAGCCACATAATGTGGGAATACGTTGAATCGTGTTTCAGCGGCGCGTTCATATCCCCTGCTATGTCGGCTAGGACCCAGGCTTCTGCTGCAGCTGCACCCCATCCAGGCTTCTTCCTGGAAGCTCTCTTCCGAGAAATGAGCCCCAACTTTGACGAGACCAGTTCGTTCATTCAGTTTTTGACCGCCCTCACGGTTCTTCCGGATGAGGTTGGCCTGCTCAATGATGCATTGCCCTACCCAGACACTCTCGGTGCGTCAACTAGGATACGTCCGGGAATCGAGCCCTATATCGATTTCGCATTGGGGCATGTCTTCGCCACAAGAGTACCGGAGTACAACGACGAAATTCAGAAAAGACTCCTACGTTATCACTGCCTGGATTTCGCTCTGGTCTGCGTCTCCAGTTTCAACGAAGATCTCATCGTATTTGGCAACGAGTCTAACATAAACGTAGATTCTGCCATTCAAACTAAGGATCTAGCAACGTATGTGAGCTTGCACCCGTTTGCGTGTGTCATGGAGTGGATGTATGATAGCAAGTTCATGGCCGGCGTCCTGAACACTATACATCAACAGTCGTCGGATATTGGCAAAGCTACGCCGGACTCGCCCCTTATTCTCAGCGTCTTGCGGGCCATTGAATTGCTGTCGAAGGTCCTGGACTTGCAAGCCACATTCCTCAACGTGGTGAGGCCGATCGTGAAGCCTCGTAACCGATCTCAGAGTCGGTGCGTTTTTACGCCCATATCGAACGGAGCACTTTCAACCATCGAAGACGGTCTCATAGGCAGTCTAACGTTGGTTTCAGACCTTGGCAGCTATTGCGGAATAGGCCATCCAGATCTCACCCTAGCAAGCCTGAAACTCTTGGAGAAGATCTCGGCATCCCCGCTGGTCGTTTCGGCTTGGCAATCAGGGCCATATAACCAGATCTATCGCAACAAGGCCATTGTAGCCCTCGAGGAGTTTGGGGACGCACAAGCTGTAGCCGGGGCTTTCACTGCCGAGCTCACATCGCCCCTTGATTTCCGCCGAGAGGCAAATTCAGCCGAGTATCAAACCAAGATCTACATACTGGATTTCTTATACGCCTGCTTGAAAGCTAACCCAGACCGGCCGACGATTGCGCACCTCTTACTTGGGTTCCGTTGTTTAGCGAACACGTTGGAAATCGAACCTGGCAGCGCTTTCGATCAGCGGTCAGCTCTGTTCCATTCATTTCTGCCAATCCTTCTCGAGGTTTCTGCAAGCAATGAGGATGGGGTCCTGCTACAATGGCTCGTGGAACTCAAGTACAAAGTCATGCGGATCTTGAAACTCCTCTGGAGCTCTTCTTTGTCGGCCAACCTGGTCCTTGCTGAATTGAGGGAGAACGATTTCCTGTTCCATATTCTGCTCCAGGGCCTTGTTACGCAGCAAAATGGGCGATGGCTTGGGCAGGACTCTGATGGAGCCGATTTTCTCACGACGCCGGCTGCTCAAGGATTCGTCGATCATATCTCCATGCGGGCTATGGCTCTAGAGTACATCGCGCACGAGCTGTGCCGAGTCAGTCAGGGCCAGATGCCGCCCCTCAAGAGACGCATCTTTGATGCTCTCGGTGGCCAAGTCGTCATAGAAGGCATGGAGTCGATACCGGTGCCGTCGGTGTTTGAGTTCCAAGATTCACTGCCACAAGAGGAACTATTTGTGGTGCCGGTGCCCGAGCTCAATGTATTCGGGGACTTGGATCTTCAAACATGCCGTGAGGAGGATGACGACGCTAACCCGATATACAACCTCAACAAGGTCCGCGAAGTTCTCCTCTTGAAGCGAAACGAAGGCAGCCAATCTGGCCAGTTGATTCTGCAGCAGGATGCGGCACAGATGAACATGGAGGAAGAGGCCATATTCCTCTACGTGATGTCCGTCAATCGACTTACGCAGATCCAGGCTCACAGTCTCAAAATCATGAGGGCCTGGACAAGGCTCTTGATGGTGATGGCCGACTGCAATGACTTCAAGGGTACAAACAAGGTCTCGTTCATTCTGCAAACATTGCAGGCAATACTTCCTGGCCTCGAGAAGTACGGATCTGAGAAGCCCGGGCCAGCTCTCGAGCTGGCCAAGCTCGCCAAAGTGCTCCTCTTCAAGCTTGATTTCGCCACAATGGGTTCAGTCAGCGACAAAGAGAGCCGGGCCGTGGAGAACCAGATCAGCGAAAAGCTGTTCCAGCTGTTGCAGATTTGCCTGAGCGCGATTGCTAAGTGGGTCGGGAATCAGGATTTGCGAGCGACTTACTACAGCATCTGCTATCGGTATCTAAGTGGACTCCTTGACCGTAGCCAAGGGGCGTCCTTTGGGCTTCGTAGGACGACCCGGACGATACAGTCTTTCGGAGAGAAGCTTCTCAATGTGGTCTGTGATGATGCGTTTAGCGGCGATGCCGAGTGCCAATCGGCGGCTCTGGTTCTCTTGACCACGCTCATCCAGCTCGGCAGGGAGGAGGGTGATAATTATGTGGTGGATGCGCTTAACAGGCTGAATTTCATCGGTATCCTGGTTGACTCTCTCCGTGATATGCTGCGAGAGTGCTTGGAGCACAACCAGAACGGTAAGAATGAGGAGACCCGTGGCATTCTTTTGTCCCGTTGGCGTCCGTGAGCTAATTCGATTCACCTTGCAGGAAACCATGACCACCAGAGTCATTGCGACGCCAAGCTGGCTCTTCTCTTACAGCTATGCCAAACGCGTGAAGGCGCTAAGCACGTGCTTCATGCAAATATATTCCGGACCGTCGACCAATCTAGGTTATTTGCCGTGGATCCGGAGTTGCAGGTCACGCCGGCCACTCCTAAAGCATTAGAAAAGCACTACTCGTTACTCGTCAAAGTGGCCCGGATCCTCGGGGTGGCGATGGTCAGCCGAAATTCTCATAATATTTTACAAGGCCGACGTTTCCTCATGGACCACAGGATGCTAGTGATGCACGTCTTGAAGCTGTCAGCTGGAGTAGGTGCAGGGGCAGCAAGTATGGATGCGGCCCTCTCTCAGCGCATTCAGGAACTTGCGGAAGCCATCATGGTCATGATCTTGGCCACGGGCTTTATCGAGGTAAGGAAAAGCACATATCCTAGGAGAACTCTTAAGATGGGCTTCAGAAGCTAACGTTGCGTGGCGTTGCAGTTCGAAAAGCAGACATTCAGTGAAGAGGCGGAGGCGGACCCTATGTTGTTCCATTGAGTTGGGCCTTGACAAGGTGAAAAGTTCGGCAAACATACAGAGACAGCGCATGTGGTGCATACAGGCTGCCTGCAGTTGTCTATTGTGATGAGCGGCATGATGGCAGGAGGAATAGCAGTGACAGTGATAGACTACCATGGATAGGTCAAGATACAAGGAAAGGGAGGCACATGCCGGGGCGCTGGACGATGAAATAAATAAAAGAAAAAGTCACTTGCTCGATCATGGATGTGGATCTTTACGATTGCTTGTATTACCCACTCCAGACAAAGGTTTGATGCATGATCGGCGCGCATCGGTTCGCACGGGAGACATGCGTACAGGCGTTGCGTGTATGTGAATTGCCTATGAGCATCCTGTCGTGGTCAGCCAATGCTAGCCTGCCTCCCCTCAGTTGTATTTTTTTTTTCACATGTACATTAAAAGGGGTCAATGAATATCTTCTGGGGGATACTTCGTGTACATGATAAGGATGGATTATGCCTGTTCTGCAAAGGCATCACATGGCATTGCTATGTTGATGCTATGTAGGGTGATGTAAGTGTTGAGTAAGTCAGATGCCGAGGACATCGTGAGTGTCGTCGAGGATTTAGCCGGTGACTCGCATGGCCTCGGCATTCGAGGGGTGTTCAGTGTTGTGTCTAGTAAGGCTCACAGAGAATCGTGATGCATGCACGATGGTGTTGTATGAATGTATAGCAGATGGGGATACAGACGAGTCTTGGAGAACCAGAGATCGTAACAACTCTACGAGAAACGAGACATCAGGGACATCGCGCAATACGGGCAAGACATTTCCAAATTCGAACCTGCTATGACCCGGTCCCTGCCACGAACCAACCTCTCACAACGGTATGAGACAGAGAATGCGGGTAACCCTAAGGAAACTCATGAGATAGCAAATGTCACGTTCCAATCTCTTGACAAGCACCAAGCCGATAGACATTGCAAGAAGTGATTTCAGAATATGAATACGTAAATCTCTGAACCCCATATCGGGTTCCGTCGGTGAGGGCCAAGAGCCAAGATCTAGATACCAGACCAGTCCGGCGGTACTACGGCATGAATAGGCCCCATTGACCAATCAGACTAGGAGTCCAAGAGTTGCGCGCAAGAATACCAAGGAGCTTGGCTTGTGTTTTTCTATCTCGACGAGTTTATCGTAGTCAAGCCGGTTCATGTGAGGAATTCCCACGTGGAGACGATAGAGAGAGGGTGTATGGGGTGTGCCTGCAGTTAGGATGGCTGTTATTATGGGTTATTCTTGTCGATGGGGATATGCTATGTGGTAAGAATGGCTGTCCTGTCGTTCAACGGCGCCGCCACTTCGTGACACCTGCCCTTGGATCGTACTCGATACCTCCTCGACGATAGCAAATCGAGTCGGGGACAGTGTATCCGTAACTGAGCACGGCTGGCAGCAGGCGTTGTAAGACGGGAGAATACGCGAGTGTGCCCATTCAAGGTTCGTTACATGCATGCAAGCCATGCAGAGTTGAAGTCAGTATCGAGAAGGCAGACGAATAGTTGAGGAGGGAGGAGTTGGGTTGAGCAGGTTAACAGTGTTGAGAGATCACCGGGTCAAACCGTGACTGGCACACATTATCAGGTTGATCAAGTCGAGTCTGAACGGAGGACTCTGAGAACACACGACAGTAATGATTTGGAAGTCAAGACCATCTGATCGAACAAGAAGACATGGCTGAAGGCTGAAGGGTGCATCCTTGGCGTGCATGCTGACTCTGACTGTCTCCCTCTCCCTTCCATCTCAGTCGAAAGAGAAGAAGTCTTCTCGCTCTCCTCGTCCTTCTTAGATCTCGATCCTTGGCACTTGCCGGCCGTTGATTCGCAATCTATATAAATCCATCCTATCGTACCCTTTTCCCACCCTTCCGCCACAAATTTTCTTACCACCGAAGGACTTTTGGGTATTTTTCTTTGTCCGGCCCCCCTTGTTTGGTTTCGGCTACCGTATTCAGTTTTTTTTTTTTTCTTTTCTTCACCCTTTCATTGTATGAGACCGTACCGAAATCTCCGAGGATCATCGCATCGACGAGCGCAATATCATCTGGTAGATCGTTGCGTGTGACGGCGCTCGACATCTAGTATCCCTCTCGTCGTCTCGAATATTTCTCTCTCGAGCGCATCTTGCGCATACGCGCGCCTAGAGAACTTGTCAGGGCAAATGCGCATTCATCAACATCATGGAAGAAACTAGCACAAGATCAAGGCGCTCGTCGCCTACGGCCACAAAGGAGGTTCCCGGCTCTGAGATCTGCGAACCCGAGAGCGATGATAATACCCAGACGGTCACCGTCGTCGAGGAAGCGCCCGAGATGGGACTCCATCGTGGACTCAAGGCGCGCCATATATCTATGATTGCGATTGGTGGTGCAATTGGAACCGGATGTAAGTCTTTCTTGTCGTCGGTTCTCTCAGATGTATCATCGCATCCAATTTGCGATGGCATGCGATGATGGTCGTCGCGGCATCGCATTCTAGCCATGTGCTCACATCTACACTTACAACGATTGTCATTGTCTTCCCCATCATACTGACTCCCTCAAAGTGATCATAGGTACCGGCAAGGCCCTCGCCCAGGCTGGACCCGCCGCCATCTTAATCTCCTACTCCATCATCGGTTTTGTCGTCTTCCTCGTCATGGCTGGCCTCGGAGAGATTTCTGCTTGGCTTCCCATGGAAGCTGGTTTCACTGGTTATGCTTCTCGATATTGCGATCCATCCCTTGGTTTCGCTCTCGGCTGGACGTAAGCCTACCCTTCTCATAATGACTCTAAGGGAACTTGAAAAGAGAACGGAAAGAACTGACATGAATCTCGATCAGATACTGGTTCAAGTACATCATATTACCACCTAATCAACTCACCGCCGCATCGCTCGTACTGCAGTATTGGGTGCCTCGCGAGAAAGTCAACCCCGGAGTATGGATCGCCATATTCCTCGTCTTGATCCTCATTATCAACTACTTCGGCGTTAGCTTCTTTGGCGAATTCGAGTTCTGGTTGTAAGTGTCTCGAGTCTTAGTCCTCCCCGTAAGTACTTACTGACTTACATTTTCTTAGATCGAGTTTCAAAGTCATTGTGATTATCGGCATCATTCTTGTATCGCTGGTGATCTCAGCCGGTGGTGCCGATGGTCATGCGAGGGGATTCGAGTACTGGAGGAATCCAGGGTGAGTCGCTTCGCTCATCCTCGAGAAGCATCCTACTAACAAGACAACAGCGCATTCAATAGTAAATTCAAAGACCCCATCCCAGAAGGGTCCCTCGCGCGATTCCTCAACTTCTACTCAACCCTGGTCACAGCCACCTTCGCCTTCTTAGGCACCGAGTTGGTCGGTGTGACCGTGGGAGAAGCCCAGAATCCCCGAAAAACGATCCCGCGCGCAATCCGACTCACGTTCTACCGAATCGTCATCTTCTACCTTCTCAGCGTCTTCCTCGTCGGCATGATAGTGCCCTTCAACGACCCGAAGCTCGCCTTCGCGAATAAGGCCGTGACTAGTGCTGCTGCCTCGCCCTTCGTCGTCGCTATCGAGCTGGCGGGGATCAGGATCCTCCCGCACATCCTCAACGCCTCCATCCTCCTATTCGTCTTTTCGGCAGCCAACTCCGATCTGTATATTGCCAGCCGCACCCTGTTTGGTCTGGCTTCGGATGGGGCGGCTCCCGTTTTCTTCCGGAAGACAGATAGCCGGAGCGTTCCGCTCCCTGCTCTTTTACTGTCGGCGTCGTTCAGTTTGCTGGGTTTCTTGAACGTCTCTGACGATTCCAAACAAGTGTTCACCTATTTCGTCAACGTAACTACTATCCTGGGCTTACTGTCGTGGATCTCTATTCTCGTCACCCATATCTGGTTCGTGCGCGCACGTAAAGCACAGGGTCTCACTGACGATAAGATGCCGTACACCGCACCCCTAGGCATCTGGGGCTCGTATGTGGCGCTCTTTATCTGCGTCCTCGTAGCTATCACGAAAAACTTCGACGCCTTTATCCCGACTCTCACGAAGAAGACGAACTATACGGCCTTCATCACGGGTTACATCGGTATCCCTGTCTATCTCATGCTTATCTTTGGCCATAAGTACTGGACTGGCAGCAAGGGCGTCCAACCGCTTGAATGCGACTTCTATGCGGGGAAGGACCTCATTGATAGAGAGGAAGAGGCTTTCCTGGCCCAGAAGGAGGCGAAGGAGGCGAGGGAGGGACATAAGGCTAGTAGGAGGTTCTATAGGAGGTGGATTTCTTGGTTGTTTTAAAGCGACGAGAAGGGGTGAAGTGTGAATAGTGTAGATACGTAGTATAGATAGGAAAATGTTTATTTGTATGATTACTTGATGTGTTTGTTATTGTAGGAGTGAGGTCTCTGTTAAGGGGGCAACACCTACTTCTACCGAGGTGACTATGAGAAGCAATGGCAGGTGGGTTACGATGTGGAATGTATTGCACGCGGTAAATCAATTCACGTGAAAGTCGTAGTCAAGTCTTTGAATCTCCATTATCTCGTCAATCTCTTTCCTCTTTCTCTCTTCTCTCTTCCCTCTCTCTATTCACATCTGTCGGCCTATGAAGAAACGGACAGCACTACACACCTACTACACACAACAGGAGAGATTACAGCTAAACCATTTCTTTTTTTTCGTTCGTCGCCTAATCAGTCTAAAACTTTACGAAGAGGGAAAAAAAGAAAGAAAAAACGTTGAAAAATGAAGGGGATCTCTCGGGTTGTTGGGTACAGAGGTGTGTGTGTGGAAAAGAGGGAATACGATTAGAAAAATTGAGGAAAAGACACGCCGCCATGCCACCAGCTGCCGCCACTACCACTACCGTACCGCACCGAACCTCACAAGCCCGGTTCACACCTGATTGTGGGTACCAGGGCATCTGAAACAGATACCCGAGGAGGTAGACAGGTGGGTACCGGTAGGCAGATCTTGCGGCAACAACACTTCTCGACACATCCTTAATATGTCCAACCCAAACCACCTACTCAACAACATCCCGACAAAGGTACAAGATCACGACATCGTCCGTATCAAACCATGCGCACACAACCTGCCGAGCCAGCGTAACCGACTCCAGCATTCAGTCAAGGAAAGCCATTTACTGGCTTTGCTGCAGCAGATGCTGCATGCCCTCGATATCATGCATCGTCTCGTTAAAGACGCGCGTGATAAGACTGAACACTTTCGTCCGATTATGCTCGCCGCGCGTCTCCCAGAGCTTCGACATCAGATCGCGATTGATCTGCTCCAACTGCTCGATCGTGCAGCCAGACGTGCGCTTTGTTAGCTCCGCGAGAAAGAAGTCGGCAGAGTTATCGTCGACTTCGACCTGTTGCGTACGCTGCGACTGCGAGCTCTCCTCAGAGAAGGGATCACTCATGCGACCGGGCTTGCTGGGCGAAGCTTGCGAGGACTTGGGCGGGGCGCCCCAGGTTTGGTTACGGAGGCTGGGGGAGTATGCGGGCTGGGGTATATAACCTCGCATGATGCCATGAGCCTGGGAATGAGGCCACTGCTCATCACTGGATGTTGTCTGACTCTGACTGGCCCCGTGGTATGACTGGGTGTCAGGTACACCGTCGACCGCGGACTGGTCGTGAACACCGTTAGTTAGTTCCGCGCTGGCGTTGGAAGACCGGTGGGAGGGCATCGAGGTCCGAGTGGTAGAGGCGTCATTTTGCAGTGCTGACGGAGATACGCCTGCTGGTAAGGGCTGCACGGCCGACGTCTGCGATAACGGGCCCTTGGGGCTAGCCTTGGAGGGCGACCGCGGAGGAGCGCGAGGCCATTGTGATGGCGGTGGCTGCATGGGAGATTGGTGATCCGAACGATTTTCGACGCCAGACATCTGAACATCTCCATCCGCACTTATAGAAGGTCCCGTGCTTCCGTTAGTAGCAGCGGTCGACACATTGACTAGCGCCACATCACTAGCCGGGTCTCCTATGACCCGAAACTGAGCGGTAGTGGTATGCAGAGTTGTTGTTTGACCATCGTTCTCAGCGGAACCCCCGCCATTGCTAGGGCCCGAGCGCGCTTCCTCAAGAACGGCTTGCATAGCCTTCTTCTTGCGGGAGCGTTCCTCTTTCTCCTCTTTCCGCTTCTTGTATGTCTCGTACAACCTCTCCCAGTCGAAGCCCAAGTTTCGCAGCTTCTCGTCGACATCTAAAACATCAACTTCGACGTTGGCTTGCAGCTCAGCTGCCTTGAGCCAGCGTGCTCTGTCGTTGATGTTGCCAGAATCGGACTTCAGAGTACGGACATCTTTCAAGAATTCATAGGGTCGCCAATAATATCCATTGGCAAGTCTCGTTTCGATGATGTTGACATCCAAATTATAATACAGTTTACCTGTCGCAGTCTCGCGTAGGGCAGGATAACCATCGTTGTCCTTGGCGAGCTCGAAGGGACGCGGAGGCGCTTTCGCCCCCGTCTGCGGTCGGACGTAGTTGGGATCTGCTTCGTCTAGCAGATACTGGTACTGTGACTCCGGAATAACCGGGTGCCGAAAGCGTTGGTATTTTCTCGAGATTTGGTCCATGATAGGTTGTAGATGGACCTTCATTAGGTTGAGTGCTTGTCGGTACCGTAAGTCCTCGTTCTGGATTTCCTCTTTTGTCAACTTCTTGGCTGGAGGAGGCGGAGCTACAGGTAATTCCTCTAGCTGGCGTTTTTTCCGATTCAATGGGTCGGGGAAGTCCTTTGGGAATCGGCGGATATGCGCGATAATTCTCGAGAAATACTCCTCCCGGTTCTCCTAAGATACATGTCAGTCTCGATTTCCGACATCGCATCACAGGCGCAAAGAGTCTCACCTTTGAGGGACTGCTAATTTCAATGATATTGAGCTTAGAGAACCCGAAGAGATCTCGCTTGAGATTAGAGTCGAGAGATTTGAACTCCGTCTCAGCAGTACCGAGGACCATGATGGGGTCAGTCGGGTGGAGCGACCTCAACATGCCCAGAAATGTAGTCAATGGAGTACCAGTCAACGCGGCATACCAAGTATCGACATTGGGAATGAAGATGACGCTAGGCTTCTGTCGCTTCACTTCCGTGAAAAGGCCAGTCAATACTTGCTCGGGTGGCTGAAGGGAGGGTTAGTATCTGACGAGATAAAGGAATCGCCATGTAGGGATGGAAAACATACCCGTGGATCGCCCAGGATGGTGGATAGGTCGAAATTCTGAACATGGACACCCTCAAAGTGGTGCAGAATGGCGGCACTGATATATGACTGTCCCATGCCTTGCGTACCGCAGGCTAAAAGTCGCGGCCGGAATGCGCGCGAATTTTCGAACTCTTGGTGAAGCTGTTCCCGGTCGAACCCGAAGTCTTCGTCGTTGTACGGCTCCAACATAGCTTCGTCAAGAGCTGTGATCTTGGGCTTTCGGGGGAACACACTATCCAGCCTATCGGTGATAGCCTTGAACTGCTTTCTCAGCAAAGGTTCGATGTACTTGGGAAGAGATGCGGCTCCCGAGGTCGAAGATCGTTCTGACGATGGAACAATCTTTTTCTTTGCGAGCACGAAGTCGGTCATTTGTACATTGACCTTCTCCGGGTCGACGACGAGCTTCTCTTTAGACAGGTAGATCTGGGGATAGGTGCGCTGAATTGCATTCAAGGCGGCTTCAGTGCACAAGGCTCTGAGGTCGGCACCACCATAGCCCTTGGCATCTTTAGCCAGCGACAACTTGAATTCTTCGGACAGACCCCAATCCTTGGTGTGGATGTCCAAGATAGCCTTGCGAGCTTCCACGTCGGGAAGGGGGAAATAGAATTCTCGGTCGAAGCGGCCAGGGCGGCGAAGCGCGGGATCGATATTGTCAGGCCGGTTGGTAGCACCGATGACGATGACCTGACCACGCCCGTCCATTCCGTCCATCAAGGCGAGCAGGGTAGATACGATGGAGGCGTGGATTTGTTCTTGTTTACTGGACCGAACGGGAGCCAGGCCATCGATTTCGTCGAAGAAGATGATACTCGGCTGTGTTTTTCGGGCCTCTTCGAACAGAAGTCGCAGCTGTTTTTCAGCCTCGCCCACCCATTTGCTAAGAGCATCAGCTCCCTTACGCATGTAGAATGTGATTTTCCTACCGCCGAAGCCGACAGAATTGGCAAGTGCTCTGGCAAGTAGGGTTTTACCTGTTCCAGGCGGGCCGTGGAACAGAACACCCCGGGGAGGAGTGACATGAAACCGTGTAAACATGTCTGGGTACAGCAAGGGTAGCTGGACCATTTCCTTGAGCTGCTCAATATGAGCTTCCATGCCTCCGACTTGGTTGAAATTGACCGTTAAGTCGACACCCAGAGGATCAGCATCGGCGAGGGCCTTGTGATCTTTGACCTTCCCAACGTTTGGAGCCAGTGTACCAATTCTATTGCCGTAACCGTCTCCATTGGTATGTTGACCCCCTCCGACCAGACCGCGGGCTGTCAGAGCGCCAGCCGCCCCGGGGCGACCATTCCCTTCATCGTCACTGCTATCGGACTCGGCAGCCGCACTGGCCTCAGGTGGCCCACTGCCCCAAGGACCTTCTGCAAGAGTCCCCTCGCCCGATATGCCACCGAAAGGTCCAGAAACACAATGAAGAGTGCGACCGTTGTTGGCAGCGGCATTGGCACGGCCGCGCCGACGAGCCGGAGTCAAAGTTGGTGCATCCCCTTCTTCCTCATCGAGTTCGAAATTAGCTGAATTCAAGGGAAGAATGGAGTAGTCAACCTTTTTGACTCGGCGCCGCCGCGTTTTTTCCTCGAAGAGAATTTCTGGCGATCGATGCCTGCGTCGCCGCCTTAAAGACTGAGAATCCTCCCTAAGATCTTCAAGCTCTTCGGCCAACTCTTCCTCGTTCAAAACCTCATCCTCAGCGGAATCATCCGCTTCGCGAGGCCTTCTGGAACTTCGACCACTCTTTGCTGGAGATTGTTTGGAATTTGAACCGAAACCAGCATCGTCGTTTTCTTCGGCACCATTGGCCTCCGAATCTAAGTCATTATCTTCTTCGGAATCGTTACCGGGTTCGAAGTCACTACTGGGCTGCTGAGGGGCCCTTTTCCGGGCATTTCGTCCCCGGGTGAGACGACGGTGTGACGTGGCTTGGTTATCCTCGGTTTCGGCTTCGACGGCAGCGGCAGTAGTAGCTGCTGCTGCTGCCTGTCTACTCCGTGTACGGCGAGTGATGGGCATATCGTCGTCGTCGTCATCCTCGTTCGCTTCTACAGTTTCCATGGGAGTGTCTTCAGCAGCGGCACCATTAGAGTTGTCTGTAGGTCCACCATCCTCTTCTGCCTCCGCATCGTTTAGCCCCTCGCCATTCTGGATCTCATGGTCTTGGACACCGCCCTCTTGAACTTCACCATCTTGGGTCTCATCTTTTGGACGCGTAACCTCGAGATCGGACATGGGCGTGTCCTCGGCAATAGGAGAGGGTTGCTGCACACTTTTACTACCCCTCTTCGGCCTTCGACGAGCCGGGCCTTCCGGACCCGGACCCGGACCCGGACTCTTTAAGCGCCTGGCAGGCCTCGCATGTCGCCCAGAATTAGAGAGTTCCATAAGCTCACCATCGCCATTGGCAACCTCGGATTCGGCCGTACGGGCTCTAGTTCGTCGAGTTACCATGCCAGTATTCGGTGCACTGTGCTGCTGTGCACTTCTCATACCCGGTGGAACTTTGACGGTCACAAGCTTAGTGGGCTGGGCTTTTCGAGTCGCAGCTACGGGGGACTCGGGTCTAGAATCAGACTCTTCATCTTCGTCATCTGAGCTTTCCTTATAGGTGGGTCGATTTGCGGCCACTACTTTTCTCATGCGGCGGCCGCCACTAGTGACGGGCGCCTCATCTTCGTCATCGTCTTCACCACTATGGGACGAAGCATCGTCTTCAATGGAGATCTCTTCGTCCTCAACATCATCATCGTCGTCGTCGTCCTCATCATCATATTTATTTGTGCGACGTTTGCCGGTATGGCCAGAACGCGGCTTCTTACGGGGACGTGCGGGGCGCTCTTCGGAGGGCTCAAAGTTTTCGTCCTGGGAATCCGACTGATTTGGATCGAAATCGACCAGATTGGCCGCACGATTCTTCCGCTTAGGCGCCATAGTCGCTATGCGTGTGAAGATGGAGACTGTTACGGTCCTGGTAAGCGCATAATCCTTTTTAAGATGAAGAAAAGCTGGGTTACCTTCTACGGCTTCGTTCCTGCAATAGACGTGTCGTCCGAAGGTGGGCAGATTGTGACTCCTATGTCGCGGTGGTGAGAGTCAGGTGTTTCTAGTTAGGGCATTCCACTGTCAGCGCAGATGTCCTGTCCATTGTATTCATTTCAGGTACGATTCAGGTTGAAGGCTAGACAATCAAAGAGGTTGCATCGTGACTAATATATGCGGTTCGACGCCAAGGGAAGCAGTGGATTCACGCTGTAGACAAACGCATCGATATCAGTCTTACTTACAGTCTTTCAAGGAACTAGCAGCGGTTCATTGACGACAATCCAAAGCCACCTACCTCGCCAACAGAGGTGAAGCTGTTGGCGTGATCGATTGCTTCGGATGAAGATTATGCGCACCGTCTGTCACCAACCAAGCGCGCATACAGAGCCTATAGACGATCGTTAGGAACAGCTGGGTCTGTGAGGCGGCCCAGCAGGGTGTGTGTTCTAGAGGTGTACGAGACCAAGTCGGATCGGAGGTTCAGCGACACGAAATGATCAGCACAGGCATGCAAACCGTGGCGAAGTGGCCTGCACAAGGCGGATCCAGCACAAGAAGCACGCGCGAGCACACGGCTGCTGAGCTGTCGTCAATTATGGTGATCAAGTCCAGACTCCAAAGGCGTGGCAGTCCTTAGCGCGAATTGACGGAGGTCGAGGTGTGGCGATCGAATGCCGTATCCGTACCAGGCAAACGATCATAAATGAATGAATGAATGTATTGATGGCGGGAGATAAAGACGCGGGATAAAGGAATCCGTCGTTGAGGGGATGCGACGGGGGAGGGAGCGGGCACAGATGGTGAAGGACAGAGGGAGAATGGTGAGCGGGACGGACTTGGTTGAGAAGTGGTAGAGGTAGCTTTTTCGGGGGTGCGCGTCGCAGTCCTTCAGCTTCTAGGAACAGGTGCAGTAAAAGTGGACCCACACCGCCCCACGGCAAGTGATGGCGCGAGGACCCAGCCAATCAAATCACGCAGCTGCGACGGAATTGAGCACTAGACGTGCGACATCCGCGACGATAATTTTCCTTATTGTCCGTCCGTTTCTTTCAACATCAGAACTCGACATTGCATCTATGCTTGATATCAATCTAATTCCATGCTGGACTTGTCGGGTTTGACTGTTTTCCAGGGCTAGTGAGCATCGTATTCACGATCCACACTTTTTAAGCACCAAAAGTTGCCGAATTGTACTGAAGATGTGCCAGTTTGTAATCCGGTCAGTAGTCGTCTTCGAGACGAGCAACCTCATGCGCTCTCCCCCCGCTCCGGGAGTTTGGGACCGTCCTTGTCGGCGCCTTGATGCGGCTCCATCAGCCCTATAGTACATCGGAATCCCGGACCTGCGGTTAGGGTAGGTGCGGTGCCAAGCTCGAGCACCAAAATCCCCGGTCCTTATCACCACCGGCCAGCTGTCACACTTATCAGCCAGCCGTCAAGACCGCCCGACTGCAGGACTGCAGAGCAGCCACTTTACGAGTAACCACGAGTAACCACGCTATGAATCTCATTTCAACACCACCAACTACCTACTCGTACCTATCTACGAAATACAGTCACTCGCTCCCTCGCTCACTCACTCACAGACAGAGTCCTGAATAGCACGCTACGGGCTATTTTTATCAATTTCCAACTTGCCAAGCGCGTCATTGAATCTAGCTGTACTATTTCGTGCCCTTTGTGCGGAGAGTCATCGGTCAGTCAGAATACCACTTTCTGCGGATGAATTTCATTGAGACCTTGCAATGGCACTTCACGGTGATGCTCAGGTTCAAGAGCATCTAAATCTAAGCAGGTATTCAGCATTCCATGTTGGATCTTGAATCTCGTTGAGCAATCTACGGATTGACCGAGTACGTGTTATCTGCATCGTCAACGATCCTCATTGATGTTTCGGTCATCCTCATTGCCAGCTTACACTCACAAGACTTCATGGACCAAACTGTGAAGATGACCCATTATTCATCGCGCCAGCCCCTCAACCCGACCCTGCTTGGAATGCGGGCTGGCCCACAACAACAACAATGGCACCACCACCACCACTCATCGCAAGATCGGTGTTCAGAAGTCTCACTACGTAATTGAGCATTTGAGGCTGACAGCGCAGGGTCGGTCTTCAGCTCAATTGGACATGCCTGGTAACCAACAGACTCCGTACCTAACGTACTGTAGGCGTGGCGCCCACGTGAATCGCTATCAGTCTTGGCCCGTCGGTCTTGGGCCACAGTGTGTCGGTCTTGGCCTGTCAGAAAATGGGCAGGTCGTATCGGAGTCGATGAAGAATGCTACCTTAGGCCCGCCTACCTACCTGTCACGATTCGGGTGTTGACGAGCTTTTCGAGACATTACAATAGGATCAGTTAGCGCAAAGTACGGAATACTGAACCTATCAGCCCTAGAACACCTCTCGATCAAGATGCGCTTCGTAGGAGCCGTCAAGATCAGCGAGGATCTTCACGGGGATCTACCAGTAACGCTTCAGTGCGCCCACCAGAAAAACAAGTCCAGGGTCAAGGGTTCCTACTGGCTACATTTAGTGGGATGTTTACTTGTTATTCCAACAACAGTGGTTGCAGCGACAGCCTGGTCAGTCCCGCTGAATTGGTCAAGAGAACAGCTACACGACAGCAGCTACTACTTGGACTGTTAGGAGATCAGGCCTAACAGTTGGGCTACCAAGGCTATCGTATGTGAGAAGTCAACAGCGATGCATAGGTACAATACATATCGGCGACAACAACAATGATGACTGACGTTTTGACTGCATCGGCCACCTCTGTTCATCCGCTGGAGCTTCGCAAGATCCTGCAATAAGAGCGATGATATACATATTATTCTATGGAGAACAGTCGCCACAACCAGCGCACGCCAACGTCAACACCCAAACGATCCTCACCCCCATCTCAAAGACCTGAATGACGTCTGCTTCTCCAACAGGAACCGAAAAAAAGCAAACCAAGACGGTGCTGACTGGTGCACTGGAGTCTTGCCCAATTCATTCATCTGCTTTCACGTCTGCCTGCTCATTCGCTTCCTGATTCCGTACAGGGGGCGTGCCGTGGTACCGAGACACCCCCTTCTCTCCCCCAGAACACGTTGGGCCTCACGACGGAAGGGCGTGACTAACTAATGTTGACATCGTCGCGGCCACGACACACAAGCTTCTGCGATCAGGTGTCATTCGCAGATTTCCCACGCGGCTCAAAGATGGTCGGTACGTTTCGAAATGACGCATGCTCTCCACGCTGGATAAAGAAGCGGCTCATACGTACGCTTGTTTGTTTTGTTACCCAGCACGCACGCATTCGTCGGTTACTCGATGCGAAGGTGATCCGTAATCCATGTTCGAGTAAGCTGTGTGTAGATCAGCTGTAGATCACTTGTAGACATGGGGAACGTCAGCAGAAAGCACGGTCTGGTCTGGGCCTGTGTTCTCACCTCTATGCCGTTCTATCCCATGGAAGCCGACTTTTCCGTGAATAGGGCTGCATGTGTGGAAGGTATCGCCGTTCAGGGCAGCTTTCCGTACGGATTATACCGACCCTGATTCCGTACGCATTCCGAATTCTCGATAGAAGATCCCCACTCAGAGAATCGGATCATCATCCCTAAATAGTACTCGCAGTCTCGCACACACATTCATTCGTACATGGCATTTCCGCCGGTAGCACTGCTTCAGGTCGTGCACTAGGCCCGGTAAGAGACCAGAGTCCAGAGCCCAAGAGGGAGGTAGGTACCCCACCCCCGGAAATCATTAAAAAAGTAGATCAATCAGAGATGGGTTGGGGTACCTATGTGTCTAGCCAGATGGGAGACGGTCCGCGGGATAGTTATTCTCTTCGGTCACGCCGTTGACATGGAGCATCCCGGTATATGTCGCCTACGTAATATCTGCGTGTATGCCCTGATGCCTTGGCCTCGGTGTCGATGTTTACAGATTGCTTATGTGCGTGTGCTTGGATAATTAATGTCGTTGCCTATTCCACCGAGTTGTGAGCTTGGAGCTATGTTACGTTACGACCGTCTGTCTAATCAACCAGTTCAACTGTCAACAACTTACAACTTACAACTTACAAAACCGTAGCATGCAAATAGACAACACCCAACTACATGCAGTGTTTACTATCTACATATTGACGCTACCGTATCAATCCCACGTTCCTGGATCGTTTAAGCTTCAACGGTGTTGTATTGTCAAAGGTCAATCATGATAATGAACGTGGCGTAACTGGTACTATTGGCAGGCAGACATGTATATCGCAGGTAACCATGTTTCAACACCGACCTGTGAGAATCAGGGTCCCCTTAATTCGGAACGCCTCTTATCACCACCTACGAATTACCATCAGAGGGCATTTCTATTTATGACCGCCTACATATGAATTACATCGCAGGTACATACATGCATTCCGTCCGCACAGGTACAGCAAATCCCCCCCATCCTGCAACTAGGTAACTAACCTACCCTATCACAACCACATATGACTCTTCCGGCAACCCATATCCGTTTCAGCTGTGTGGTCGGAACACCCCCCCTTGAATAGATACGGAATACCTTACATGCCAAACAAACCACTAACGGTAGGCATCAAGCAAAAAAAGAGTATCACCTGCACGTCTGGATCTCGGCACTGATGTCTGTTCGCTGAGACTACGGACTACGGACCTCTCTCGTGGCCAGCAGCGAAAGCCGTTAACAGACCAATGACGCTGCAAACACTTGTGCATATGTGATCTTGCGGTCAAAGCCCGATCGATCCATCGATGTCATTCAGTATACATAAATAGGTAGACAGCACCCGGAAAACAATTAATAAATCAATCCATCTATCCATCTTTCCATCTACATTCATCTCTATTCTCCAACAACAGAGTTGACCCTGCACCTGGTGTGCTTTACTACCACTACACACATACTACGACAAACTACAACTACCCTGAGGGTTACGTACATACATCTACATTCCACACGGCTCCCTTCACGCCGTTCCTGATCCAAACAACTCGATCGATACAAACAAAAAGAAAAGAAATGTCGTCAAGCCCATACCCATTCACCAAGACCGAAGCCCGCCGCATCGACAGCTTCGGCTCCGAGTCGTCCACCGCCAGCGACAAGGTCCGTGCTTCCCTACCCATACTCAGTAAAATCCTAAACTCGACGGAAGATCCCCAACTAACGGTCAAAAAGGAAGTAAAATCCGCCCGCGAGTCCTGGCTCAAGAGACGTACAGCCACGAGCTCCACGAGCAGCTCCGCAAACGAATCCAAGCCGTACAGATCGCCCACGGTCAATCTATACACGCACTGCGGGCGACACACGGACCAGTTCTTGTTTGGCGGACATTCGCTACGGGATTTGTTCAGACGGAAGCATTAAACATTCACTAGAATGAGACTGGTTAAAGATCTCTATTCGTGTGTGTGGGATTGTTTGTTTGGTTGGCAGCTTTAAGAAAGATACCCCCTTTGCTTTGTTATATACCCGGATTTGAGTCGTTGTATCAAGGTGGTTACATCGATCGAAGGATTACATCGATACTACCTACCCTTTAGCTGGTCCTAATAAAGAATTTACCCGGTTATTTGAACAACTTATTGAACGTCGCTGTTGAAGACATCACGTGTCTGTGATCGAGTCAGAAGAGCCGTCAGACATTGTTTCGGGAAGCCGATGACCCGTGCGTAGACGGCCATAGGAAGAGATGCCGGTGGCCGAGTGGTTGCGTGTTGTTGGTTCTGCTAGGCATCGACTAAGCTCCGAATCCACGGTAATAAGACTCGGATTGAATGTGAGTGAGTATGGAGGCGAAGTCTTCGCTCGGGATGTCCGTGTGCCGTTATCCGGTAGGAGGCGAGTCTGGCGAAGTTTATGGACCTTCGGCCTGTTATACCTACATGCCGTATTCCGTATGTTACCTGCTCGTCTAGGGTTTGGTCCGAGCATCCGTGCTATCATGAAGGCGAGTGGACGAGGATGATGCTCATGGTATGGCGGAAGCTATCACTGTTCAAGTAACCCTGCGGAATATTAACATAACTGAGAAGAGTTGTTATCCGCCGTTCGCTATACGGGATTCATTGATGTAGTTTATACCACAATCATTCCTTATGACATAGATCGAAAAGACTTGAAATGTGATCGACTATGATGTCTCATTATTCCTATAGTTTCTAGAAGACTGTTCACGGCGAAGGAACGGCAGTGAGATCAAGGTAGCAAGCTACCTATGTGACCTCTCATACGTCCTAGCCGATTGTTCAGCCAGACCAGATGAGAGGGAGCAGGAGCTTAACGTCCCCTCGGTCGTCCAGACATCGACTTCCTCTCAGGATTTCGCTCGAACCACGAACAGACCTCGAGACAGCACCTCTTTCGAAGGGCATGAGGCTGCTCAAGAGCACTGCCTATTTTCTTCCCTAATCCCTTATGACGCGAGGACGACCGAGAGTCCCGCCGGTCGCCTGTCAACGGTCAAGCGTAAGTGCCCGTCATCCGGGTCTCACGCCACGACGCCTGGCCGCCTCATCCCTTATCAACATCAAACACACGCATCAGGCCGGCTTCTGGGTAGTCTCTACCGCGATGAGAAGCCAATTGACCGAACCAGGCTGAAACCTAGCTCCCAAGCCACCCCCAATCCCCACGAAGAGGTTGATTCTGGCTTGCATGAAGGGACGCTGACGCCGTCTCTAGTCAGTTTCACAGGACAAACACTTCGGGGCGTACGTGAGAGGATTTCCAGACAAGCAGCGTACTCGTTGAAAGGGAATTCACAACGGAATAGACAAGTTACACTTCTTTCCGTAGTTTGTTGTCGTGCTCACCGAACTACTGAGCGGGATGAGCGGACAACGCCGAACTTCTAGAATCAGGCTCCAGTTTATCGATCCTTACCGAACGTCGTGTTGCTGCAGCCGAGTGTAGGACCTGTGAAGGCCGGAATTGAAGCCTGCGGTATCAGGCAAAAATAACGCTTCAGTGGATATGATAAGTCTATAAGCAAGACTTGTTTATCTGTTTCCTATTCCATTGAATTAGAGCTCCTCGTAGGAAAAAAGACGTGCAGGTACCTGTAGAAAGAGAGAGATGGTGGCGCATGAGCTAGGATGATCCATTCCACAGCTAATGCTCAAACGGATGGAATTGTATCATGTGTCGGCTACTTGCAGTATCACCAGGTGGCTGCACGGTGGTATATGACGAGACGCATTTTACCACTCTTTGCATCATTTTGATCACACCACCGTGAGTAGCACTTGGTACCCGACCAAGTACTACGCCGTCAGGTATCATCAGAAACGCAGCTAGGATTGCGATGCCGCCGGCGCCAGACGTCTAGGGGCATCTTTGATAAACCGGAGCATCGTGCGGGCTTCTTTCATAAAACACGCCCGGGGCGATCTTGGCTTTTCGCTGCCTCGTATAAATTTCCTTTAAAGTTGCTCAGGACTTCGAAACGAGGACCCCGTATTGAAAGAAACTAGCAGATCGGACTCTGAAACATACCTCCTAATTATGATTGAGTCTGCATTTGGTCTCCTTCAAGGGGCCAGATTGATTATGCAGGGGCCTGAACACGACAAACTCTACGCTGGATTCTAGAAAGGCGCAAACGGACGATCATGGATATGCGAGAAATGGAACTGAGCTGCCAAACATAGTATTCCGCGCATTTTCAGCCCGGCTGGGCATTGAATGTGAATCCCAAGTAGGAAGATCAGATCGATGAGGTGATAGTCTCTCGGTGCCTCACCGCTTGATGGGCAACGAAGCCATGCCCTAACATGGCACGCCATGCCATGCCAATGTTTGCACGACTTCGAACGGTTGTGACCCAATAACGGCTGACGCAAATCGAAGTGCAATTGATTGCGCGTTCCCGGTGACACGGGGTCCTGCACGGACACACCGCTGCTGGCAGTCTGGAGTTGGGCTACCTATTCACAGCAGGGCGAAGAGCTGAGCAGGGGAAAGCCAAGTGACCACGGAAAAGCCCACTGGTCGTAATGAGAGGAACGCCTATGTCTTAATCTTGCCTCCTAAGCGAGGTTAGGTGACAAAGAATGATATGACGCGCATTATCAAGTGGTAAGCGAGGACGTGCAGGAGTAAATCCCGTGTCTAGGTAGATAGTCGAGGCGAAACGACTGGGTATCCATCGTCAACTATTAGTTAGTCTCCCACGGGGCTCCCTGAGTGAGGACAGACCAACGTCAGAGGGGTTCCAAGTGGACTCCAGAGGGAGCAAAAACGAGAAAATAAGACTTGGTGGGCCGCTAAGAGTGAGAACTTTAAGCTTGCTGTTGCTCTCGACCCGACTTGGCTCGTGACACCGCATCCGGTGGTCGACCTTCACTCGAATCCAAGTGGTCGGTACTTCCCGTCGGCCACGAGTCCTCGGGGAGTCCATAACCTGTCGGGGGACCTGCACGAAGTGACTCGACTAGGCCCAACTCGACCCGACGAGAGAGAGAGTAGAAACCGAGAAACCATCGTATTCGAGCGGACACTCCAAGGTGAGATCTACAACACGGTCAGGATCGAGGCTGTGTAAGTGCGGTATATCCGGCGTTCTGTCTGAGGCTGTCCGATGACGATGAAACGCTTGACTTGATGGACTTCTAGTTTCGATTCAGCAAGTACACAAGATCCGATCTGTAGAGTAATGAGTCGGCTGCTGTGTCAATGTAACGGGTCCGGATGCTGCAACGGGTTCGAATCAGGAGGCCGGACTCGATCAGCGATGATAGGTGCACGAGTCCATTCACACGCATCTCGCGAACCGGTAGAAAATAGCATTCATGCCGGCCCATCTCGATAGAAACCTAAGGGTTCCCTAGAATGTACGATCGACTGATAGATACCATCACCGCTCCACGTGACACGGGTCTTGGTCGTTCGATCACCATTACTCGTCCGGCGTTCGAGCGAACGACTCACAGGATTAGCGGGAGAGACGGCCAAGTTTCCTCCCGCTAAGAACGAGCCGGCACTGTAAAATTTAACAGGCTGGGCAAGCGCACTAGGTAGATGAGGTCGAATGCGTAAACCTCCTCTAGTGCTTCCGTGGACATCTATGATTGGCGCCACGCAGCGTCGGGTGCATATGATATTCCGTAGCTCCAACCCCAGGGGCCACGAGCAGTGCCTTTTAAGGGATCATTTCCTGAAAGCAGGATGCAAAGAGATCGCCCCGACCTCTATGAAGCCTATAACGATGTTGTTGTTGTTGTTGGACATCGGAGATCGATGACTCTGCTTGTGAGATGGGATGTGGTTGAACGGTCGAGTGAGGCTTCACTAGCACAATTGGCTGCTAGGGACTGAGGTCAAGACTCAGGAGGCCAGATAATAGCGAGCGAAGGAGCCGCGGGATTTGTCAGAAGTTTATGTTTGGACGAGCGAGGCCCCGTTTTATTGAATTTCTGTGCGCATCGTGCTACAATTGGAAGTTGTTCTTGATCTCGAGTCAGTTGTATCTTGTACGGATGGATGGATTACGGGGCGGGGCGTTGGTGGTGATCGCGCACTTTAGATTTCGTTATCTCTGCGGTGCCTCGGCTGGCCACAGCCGGCCGCACTTGTCAGCATCTTATGAACGGGCAGCAACCCTCGACTTAGGGAAAACCTCGTACGGTGATCTTTGACCATAACTTTGCAGCTGCGCCTTCTCTGTATCGTGCCATTGACGCCTTTTTTTTGCAATCAATATCGAACATTCGTGAACACGAGTTTATAAGCAGCGAATATTGCGTCTGCTGATTCGGTGCGCCTATTTACCGATACGTGGTTAAAATGTCAAAATTTAATACATTGGCTGACGGACGGCTGCAACCAGCCGAAGGGTGCACAATGAGGCATCTACGGAGTGCTTACGCTAGCGTGGGTGCACTAGTGCGCACTAAATGGGATGCACGAACATCAATGCCCCCGGTCCAGCGTCCAAGACCAGGTATTATTATTCCGCAGGAAGCAGTGGAGACCGCAAGAGAATACTTCTCGCGCTCGTACCGGCTACTTCGACGCCAGGTATCCTCGTACATCTACCGGACTCCTACGATGACACCTACCGGCGCCTACGATGTCGCTACCTACATGCCTCCTTCGTATAGGTAGCTACGGTTACGTCGTAGCGGATACTGTCGACGCTATGGGTCGGAGAGCAGACTGGTGACTCTCTCGTGCTGGGCAGGTGATCGATATAGTCGCTGTCTAGCATGCGAGATAGATACGCTTACGGCGAGTTACGGTTTACACTACTCGTAGGTAAGGGTCGTCCGTTAGTCGCCAGTGGACGGTATTCCGTACACTACATCGCTGGTAAGTTGTGCATCGAGTGGCTTGGCGATCGACTGAGATTTCTAGGCAAGAGAATGTCTTGCATTCTTTAGTGTTGCTGCTCTGAGCTGTACCTACATGGTAGGGTTAGGCAGGCAGTGATAGGGATTAATAGTCGACCTATACGGCATAGACTGCCAACTGGGACTGGTGTCTGCAGGAACAAGTCGACACAGCTCCAGACCCTGGAGGACCCTGAGGGAGCAGCGGAGGAATAGGGAACGAAGCTGGACATCTGCCGACGGACCTAGGCAGGTACTTTTTCCATCTCTGACAGATGGAACGGTTAAATGCGGGCAGTTGACAGAATGGGAACATGCTAAACGGTTAGCCCGCAGAGCATGATGATGATGCAACTCGTCGTTCGACATGACGAGCGAAATAGGGGAGATCTTGCATCTTCGGCAAGCTGGGAGTTGTTGGCAATTGCACGGCAGTAAGAGATAGTACTACTACCTACTGCCTATAATCCGTACTGCTTCGTACGATTCGCACCGACTGAAGGGTTCCAGGTTTCGGATTTTACGCCGGAGAAACTAATAAGACGACTACTAATACCTAGGCTATGCTTTAGGCAATCGAAGCCGGCGCTGCTTCTACCGTAGCCGTTCTCTGTCACAGCCTACGCCGTACAGGGCGTGGGCGTGCGCCAGCCAGCTCACCGGAACGGATCAGAATGGCACAGAGTTTGCCACCATACCATAGCCATCCCTTTGGCTTGATTCGGCCATCTCAACAGACGCCGACTTCCAGATTGGCCGAAGGCTATCCCGAAGAAACTTCAGACTACCCAGTTAGATACCGTTTCATCAGCACTTAAGTAAGGATGGAAAGAGTCGTGTAGTTTGGGGATGTAGTTAGTTGGTTGATAACTGGATCGGGAGAGATGTTTCACAGTACGCGATGTAGGTATAGGTGAGTTGAAAGTAGTTGAAGGAGACGGGACTGACTGCATTCCGCACTTCGTACTTCGTACTCTACACGAGAAGCCGAGGACGAGCAGTTCGTATAGCGACTTGCCCGAAAGGTGATATGTGAATTGAATAGAATAGCTGTCAACAACTGAAACTTAACTCGAACGAGTTATTCTTTCATAACAGTTGCACTCCGTAATATACGCATGCAAGGCCTGATTGGACTGCTTATTTGCCGGGAGTTAGAGCTGAAATACGAGCCAAGTACTTACATAAAACGGAAGTGTAGGAACGAGGTGTACGGAATTGAAGTACGACTCCTTTCATAAGTGGAAGAGACGGGAGACTTGCACGGGTTGGGCAATTCACACGGTGTTTGGCAGCCCTACTACACAAGGTATGTACAATGAGCGTTAGGGCCTACATACATCGATCAGTTCTTACCAACATCTTACGGATTACATGAGGTCTACTCGTACATACCTACCTACTTATAGCAGTAACTATTCCGAACTGAGTATTCCGTACCTGACATCCGAACGACATGCATGCTCTCTTTACGAATTCCGTGAGTTACTAAGAAGTCAGGAGGTATGTAGTCGATGAAGAAGGGGGTATGGCAATTATGGAGCTTCTACTGAACCGGGTAGTCCGTCCGAGATGAGAGGAAACAGGAACCTACCTGACCCGCGGAATACAGCCTCGGGGATGAGGATGAACAGAGTAAACATCCATCGTAGGTGTGATGGCTGGGTTTATTGAGCATTAAAGGAGACTTGCCCTGACGATGTCCATGTTGTAGTCGTATCTATCACGAAACATCGACACTACGTACTGGTTCAGTTGTTTCGATACTTGATCCGTCATTCAAAATGGAATCACACCTAGGTCCATGTATCAGGACCCATTACTGCGTAGCATCACATGGTCATGATCCTGGGTTGATGCGGAGGTACCGTCCGTAAGCTGGCACGCCGTACTACGACTTTGCAAATCCCAAGCAAGTCAACAACAGCTTAAGGCTTAAAGCCAGTTTAAGCGATCTTCAATAAAGTCGTTACCCCGACTCATCGGGGAGCACTATGTGGGAAGTACGTCATTGGCAGCGACTTAGTGTGCTTCTCTAGTGTACCGGCGTACGGCTGGTAGGTACGAGTAGGTAGTTGGTAGGTATGTATGTGGTATCGTTGGTAGGTAGTACTTTTGGTTGTCTCCGCAACTACGGCGTAACTGGGCGCGCATCTTATCAACTCAGCACATGTTCCCCGATGCTGGAATCCGTGATCTGCTTAACTGCTACCGGTAGGGAGATAGTGGAATTACTAGAAGAAGTACTTCGTACGAATTACAGAATAGAGACATCTATCGGCCGAAGCGTACCTACCTAGTGTAGTGTACAGCAGGTTGTCGTATCGTACACACAGCGACACACACATACCCCGTAGCAACGTAACTGTGCCGACAACGTAGTGTAGCAGTGGACGCTGGTTGATGGATATGCATCACGGGGTTGGCTGTGGGTATGGAGGCAACCCTGGTCTTCTCGTGGAAACTCGAAGCACGTCAATTAAGTGCTTTTAGCGATGTTCCTGACAACCGGGATGTGCGAGGTTGTGGTCGTGTAAACAAATGTGACATGTCTCTTCGGCGTGCACCTATTTTTGCAACTCAGCAATGGCGATACATATGGCGTCTGCAGTAGCAGGTACAGTACATACTGCCGACTCGACGGATGATAATATGATCTTCATAATAAGCATAAGCTGCTATACCTCTTGCTCATGCATGTGCACCGTGATTTGACCAGCTATGCAAAAGGCATTCCTGAATTCTTCCTACTTACTACCACTTGTCAGCACGGGTTACCCTTCTGAGAAGAACGGAAGCCCTACTTTATATCGACTTCGCCACGACAACACAGGTACGGTACATAAGGATTTGGAGACGGAGGCAATGGTATATAAGCGTCTCCTCGCCGTGAGTCAAGTCCAACTACCTCGCGCCTGTTGACTACAACCAACTTCGGAGATCCCAATTGCAATGCAAGCCCGGTGGGTTTGAATATGCACCGCTTATCTTGTCCCTCCGGGCTTTATATACGGCCATGAGCCGTAGCAAGCACTTCAGGAGAGCGTCTCTCTTCTCACTGAAGTTATCGACATTGACCGATCTATCTAGTAAAGAGAGATAAGTAAGTAGTTTCCCACTACGTATTAGGGGCTTGTGATTTACTATCAACTCAACGATCTCCTCGAAGAATATTGGAAATCCGGCACGACGTAGTAACTGATACCTACCCGCAGTTAGCACGGAATGCCTTAATCAGTAACAACATAGCATCGTGCTAACTTGTTCCTGACAATTACTACTTACATTTGTAATACAGACCTCTTTTCTGACCCCGTACTTCGTACTCTCAGTTTACTCGTACAGAATACGTATCGTGGAGTGTCATGTCATAACAGACTATGAGGATTCCGTACGAAGAGTCGTATGTATTGCTACCTCCATTGTGGTAGTCAATACGTGTACACTCAATGCTGAAATGAGACATCAATGCGGGAGTGCATTAGAGCAGTACTGAGCCGGTTAGTACCTTACTGACTACTTCGTACTCACTGACTTGAGTTGACTGACTTGACTGACTGACTGGTACGCTCCGAGGTCTCCAGAAAACGTACCGAGAATACTACCTACCAGGAACTGCCTTACTACTCCAAACACACTGGAGCTGCTTGATTTGCCGTGGGTGCAACTTGCTGGGGAAGACATCCATGCAATCCGTACGGAATACCGACACTACCTCTTCCGTACAAGTAAAGTAGAAGACTAGAACTGATATCTCCCGGTTGTGGAGGCACGGATAACTTCTCCAGCTTCGACTCGGGGCGTTCTTGCCTTCGTCGGTAGCTCCAGCTCGACGCTTCGACACTTGGATATAGTGCCCATTCCAGATGGATAACTGTGTATGTCAGGGGAAAGCGCAATCACGTACGAGTAGGAAGCCTGGGCGTACGGAGTCCATTAGCAGGAGGTGTACCTAAGGTACGGTACCTCTCGCAGCTGCACTAAGACGGAGGTACTCGCGGCCCAGGTATTCCCATACCTCCGTCCCATGTGGAGAGAAGTACCGCTTGTACTCGTACCTCTACGGCTTCCTGGCTCTGGCTCGTCTGGCTCGCAGTAGCGCGCCCAAGGTACCTTGTACGGCCTGACCAGTCGACCTGCCCTATATAGGTACCTTGAGCAGTTAAACCACAGGTGATTTACCTATCTAGTGTAGGTGCATGCAAGCCTGCAGCGCGCATGCACTGGCTGGTATAGTGTACCACCTAGTGCTAGTGCATGTAGCGCTCCTCTGATATCCACATTTTGTTCTGCGATCTTCCCTGCCATTGGCACCTCGTGCTCCTTCTTGTGTCGCCCAGGTTCATTCAACTCATTTCATCCCTCTTGGTACGAGTACGGAATACTCAACCTTCCAAATCCCTCCTTCTCCCGTCCCAGATGCTATTCTGAATACCATCATTCTCTCCTTCCCTACCCCCCTACGTCTCCCTCCATTCGTTCTTCCCCTACAACCTGCCCTTCGCTTCTGCCACTACGGATTACTCGTACATACTCTTTTTTTCCTGCCCTCGGGTCAGAGACAATTTTTTCCCCTTTACCTTTTCGTGAATCTCTTCGCTCTTCGCCTGAGGTCTGGTGTCCCCTTTTTTTGACCAAAATCCCCCGTCCTGTCTATTCCTTTTTGAACCAAAACTCAGCCGGCGATATTTTCCTGCCCTTCATAGTCCCTCTCGCTTCCCATCCGCTCACCCCGCCCCGGTGCACCACCGTTTCCACTCCAAGGAAGCCTACCTACCTACTACCAAGGAAGCCCAGATCGAGACTGTTCTCTTCTGTCTGCTCAACCGTGGCCTGACTTTTCGCGTTGTGACAAGTCTTTCCCATGTCCTTGCCCTAGACTAAACCGTACACCCCTCCACGTGTCTCGTGGCACTAAAGGTGTGATCATCGCCTCAATTGTCCATCCTCTCAACATTGGCTGGCCTCAGCTCGATTGCCTGGAATTGTCTACAGTTTCAGCACAGCTAGTCTAGATCTAGCGGGAGATCTCTGGTCCCACTCGGGTTGCAGGCGCCCATTCTTTCCGATCGTCTTTTAATCCCGTCCAAACAGTTCTCAAGGCAACAGCAGCCTGTGGGAAGGACTGCATTGGCGGCTTCAGGTACCACCTCCAAAGCACCAGGCGGCTGGGGGATCATGTTTGCACAGCTTGCTAACCTGAAGTGTTGTCGTTAGGCTCCCTACCGTCGCTCGAGACACTGTAAACACCTCAGGTCGTGTTTTATAGCAAGGGCTATTCGAAAGACGCGACCTTACCTCGAGGTCACTGTGGTTTGACACCTGGACCTCTGCTGCTTCTAACATGGCTGCATTGGTTCAAACGTATCCTCAGCAATCTGGAACCGTGACCTTGTTGCCTACGAGACCAGGAACGGCTACGGGAATCATGTCGGGCACTTCACAAGGACACTCGGGCCAGGCTTACGGCAATGCCTCGAAGAATGGCTACTATGGATCATCAGGAGCTGTAGCGGCGGCCCAGCCGGGATACCGAAATAGCACCATCGCTCCCATTCAACCTTACGCGTTCACCGCGACCCCCGGTCTTGCCAACAGTGGACCGGTCTCCCCGCATGGAACATACCGAAGTTCTTCATCAGGATCTACAGCGCCTACTTTGCCTACCTTGCCGCAGTTGTTAGATGCCAGGACGCAAAACTCTACGACCGCGAACCGCCCTTCGACTCAGACTCCCTTTGCCCAAGCCGCTGCTGCTAAAGCATCTCCCGAGAGATACCGACGTCCGGCACCTAGACAGCTGGATCCAGCTGCGTCTGCATCCCAGTCCCAGCCAGCTCCTGGTCCAACCAGCCCGACTGCCGTAGGCGTGGCTACGGCAGTCCCGATCTACAACGCTCGAGCCGTGCCTCGAAACCAGGGGCCGATCTCTAACAGACCTCAGAGCGCGTATGGTGGCTTAGCCCCCAGTGGAACAGTGGACGATATGCGTCTGTTCCGCCATCACCCCGAGGACGAGGCGAAAAGATATCGGCGACGTAGTATTCACTCGATCAATTCTCCGGACTACCCTAACCCCTTGAGTTCCCACTCCTTCGCACGGACGATGGATGCATCTCAAATAGACGGATTTCCCGGTCAAAAGAAACAGGCCAGCACCGAGAAGGATCAGAAACTGAGTGCTAGAGCTGCTTCCCTGCATCCGGCAAGCAACTCGCTACATATGAGAAATGGCAGCTCTGAGAGCACCGTTTCCAATCACAGCAACAATTCTCGACCACCTTCGGTAAGTATTTCCATTCCCATGGATGGAAGTTCCATGGTCCAATGAGATTCTTGCAACCAATACACTAACCAGATGTGTAATCAGTCGGCGAATCGAAATGTTACCAATGCTTCTGTCTCCACTGGTGGCCCCGCCTCGACCTCCTCTTCAGCAAGGGAGAAAGTTCCGAATCACGATCAGAAACCAGTCAGCGTACCGCCCCGCGGCTCTTCCGCCGATGTTGGCAAGCGTGTTCTCACTCCTTCGCCCCTGTCTAACCCGGCAGCCATGGCGTCCGAGTCATCGTCCCAGAAGCCTAAGCCTGATAGTCTAGCAGCCCAGCAGCTCGCTGCAATCAACGACAAAGACCCAAAGCCGAAGAGCAAGACCTCGAGACTACGCAGAGCCTTTTCTTTTGGGAGTGCTGCTGAACTTAGAAAGGTCACCGGTCATGATATCGGAGTCGACCTACAAAAGGATCCGCGCGCCCATGACCTGTATGAGGAAGAGCAGGCACGAATCGCTCGGAAGCAGGAGGAAGGAGGTATTGGTAGCAGTATCTATGCTGGCACGAAGCTATTCGGCGGTTCCACTGATGATCTTTCGATATCGTCCACGGCGTCATCCGCCTCGATGATGCTTCGTAAGATGGGACGCGGCGTCAAGAAGAGTAGTCGATCGCTCGTTGGTCTTTTCCGACCCAAGTCGATGGTCGGATCCGCTGGCGACGAATCGTTGGACACTAGAGCCATGGTGTCAATGGTTACTGTTGAGGCCGAACGCGACCGTGTCAATGTTACGACCAATGCGGACCTTCCTCGAACCACCGGTACCGGCTTTCCTCATTTGGAACGCAACTCTATCGATGCGAACAAGAACCCGGCTAGTACGAGTTCCGAACGCCAGGAGACGTCAAGCGAGAATTCGACAGCGCGAAAGAGTATCGTTAGTAACGACAAGGAACGGGCCGAGGTGCTTGCCACGATCCGCAAGGGCATCTTGAAAAGTAAGTTTGTTAATAAAAAGGGGTTGCCGGGAGCCGATGCAGTGATGACTAACAGTCGATGGCATAATAGCTCGCAGCAACTCTCCGTCGCCGCCTAATCGGGGAGCTGAAGGCAAAGGGCCGGCTTTTGATCTGCCCGTGATCCCTAATATGTCGGACTCACCCAACTCGAGTGCACCTAGCACACCTAACGATGACATTCAAGGCCACAAGCGCAATGGATCCGTGGCCATGGGAAATGAGGATTATTTCATGTCGGCCTTACGCTTCCGCCCAGAGAGCAAAAGCGCGCCAGGAACCCCTCATAAACGTAATGCTACGTTTAGTCCTAGAATCGTTTTCTACGACACATGGCCGAGTGGAGAGTACGATCGCCGCGGCGAAATTGCTACGTGCAACCGCCTAACACCAATGCTTGCGCAGCAAATCAAAGAAGAGCTGAATAGCTTCAAGATGGTAGACTATCCCGATCGGCTGGAACATGTGAATATGATTATGCTAACTGTTTGATGCAGGAAATGGAAGTGCACGAAACCTCCAAGATCTACACTCACTTTTTCTGATGACGATAAAGTACCCTACAAAGCATTCGAGCGAGACTTTTTCTTTCCCAGTCACGGCCATAGACCTGCGTTGATGTTTCCCGGCTTTCGCAAACCGATGGCGTTGCACAGGCCAGCATAGTAAGGTGTCGGGCGTTTTCGAATTTGTTCCATCATTCAACTACATCATCTCGTGTCCATCGACGGCGGAGTGAGCAGACTCTGCCCCCCCTTTTTTAATTGTCGACTTCATGTTGAGATTACTCGGCCTCAACGCAGGCCAGATATCTGCTATACAACTCTTTCCGTCTTGTTATCGACCGCCGAGGCTGAAAACATCGAACACGCGGCAAAATCGCATTGATCCAGTATCCCTCCTAGCTCCAACAGTCTCTCGATATGCGTTTCTCATCAGACAAACGGCGTCATAGCACCCGATGTGCAACCCATTCATAGTAGGATGGACACGGTGACGCTTCGACGACTTGTTGGAGAGAGAAAAAACACAAAACAAAAAACCAAGATCCATTACAAACGAGAAAGAAGAGCACAGCCAACCAACAAACAGGCGCAACAGGTGACTTTCTGGCAAAGCAGGGACGCCATCTCTTTTGTCTATCTAATTCGGCGGGGAACTCGGAGAGGGGAGAGGGGGCAAAGATATCGGAAGCCAGGCCAGCATTAGGAATATGTACGACGGAGTATGACCCGTGAAGTCAGGACAGAGAGGCAAGAGGTGAGAGGCGGCCAGGGGCGTGTGGGTTGTTGGGGCGAGTCAAGGGCCCCTGGGTACATGGCAAGCAAGTTCTTACCGACCATGGGGCGTTGTCAGTTTGCTGAGGCGAACAATTGTATTATTATTGAGTGAGGAATCCAGCAATATGGAAAGTGGTTGAAGCAACGCCTAATAATACACACAGCAGAAAGCATGGCAGTCGTAGTAGTATGTGTGTGCAGGTGATGTGGCCCCAAGGAAGGGAGTTCTGCTTGGTATGTAGATAGCAACTAGCTCTCTCTCTCTGTCTCTGTCTCTTGTCTCTTTGTCTTTTCTCGCTCTCAGTCTCATTCTCTCTCTCGATAGCTGTCTCTCTTATGTCCCGTTGTGTATGGCTATGGATGTCTATGCATACTGGCATAGGGATTGTGCGGAACAGTGTATGATCCGTCCCTAATATCAATGCGCACATATTTCACACTTATTTATTATTCCGGTCCCTAGTGAGGTTAGTCAGGTACACGACAATGAAGGAGTACCGTACCTACATGAAGTGCGAACTACTACTCGTACCTACCTACTACCGAGTACCGCTACTTACTGACATTTCACACTTGCACTTGCACTGTAGGTACCTAGATATGGTGCCCAACTGACCGTAACTGAATTGGAGATGGTGTTTGTGTACAACACACATTGCACAATGCTCTGTTTACTCATGCACGCGTGCGGCCAACGGACATGGGCGTCGCACCGTAAACTACGGAATAGTGGAGGTGGTATTCGCAGTACCTTCAACGTACGAACGGAATACTTACCCAGAATCCTACAGCAGAGCGAACAAGGGTGGTGTGAAATACGGGGTGTTGTTCCGGACTGGATGTGTGTTCCGGCTGCTTATGCTGAGTACCTACTTACCCGGTAGAGCAGGTACAGTGTCTATAGCGATCATCGAGCACGGTACCGTATAAGTGTAATTATTCGGAATTTCTCCAGATGCGCCTAAAAATAAAAACAAAAATAGCATACGACTAGTTAGTCGCCCGTACAAAATATATCTGTGATAAATGTTGGTGCGAAAAGAAAAAAAAGTGATAGTCACGGTAGAAACGGCTCCAAGGAAACAGAACTACGGATTACAGGCGCACCCACCCAAAAGTGTGATTTTCATGGCCATTTTTTTTTCCTTTCGGCGCGTTGGTTTGTGGTTGGTGCCATCCGCATATTCTGGCTCTTGGCATGCCCTACCTGCCCTGCCTAGTGGTAGGCACATAATAAGCAGGGCAGAAACTGCTAATCCGTTAGGCAGGTAATCCAATGATTGCCAGAGCCAGTTCTTTCCGTTAAGGCCACTGGGACCTGACTGCCCTAATTTACACCTTACCGTGTGTTGTAAGGTATCAGGTACATGTACCTTCCTAAGGGTCGACTAGCGTCGTAGTCAAGGAATCGAGAGGCGCAGCAACGCCGGACTAGCGTAGGTACCGTGTCGAGCCAATAGGCAGATTGGCTGGACCGAAGAGGTAACTGTATTCCGTCGTAGCGTCGCTGCACGCTGGAGGACGGTACGGTTCAGGTACCTGGGAAGGTGGATGTCCCCACGATGAAGGTACCCGGTACCGGTGCTAGTCGGCGGAAATACAGTACGAGTGCGACACTGTGAACAGGCGCTTATAATATCCCTAGTGCGGGTGGATCTTAAGGGTGGATATGTCTGGTTACCTATGGGGTGCACACTGTGTGTATCAGGTTTGTGTCGGGGATGGTGGGGTAACGTGGGGCATGCAAGGCTGATACAATCGGGATGCAAAAAAAAGATTCACGGGAGAAGACATCGTGGTTGACGATATTGCTAATAGGAGCATATTACTTGTCTTTGGGAGGAACAGAGTAGAGCATACGAGTACCGGTTCCCACACTACTCCGCTCGTGATTTTCACTTTATTAGGCCTCGACGACGCTACTGGAGAAGTTTTGTTTCCTACCGATCAACACGCTGGCGCTCTATCGCATTTGTTCGACTGCAGCTCGCCGGACTTGGAGCTTCTCTTCACTCAGACGCGCCGTGAACACAATGGCTTCCGCACCGGCGCCGGCACCGGCTGCGACCTCGATTCCGCCCTCCGATTCGCCTGTGTCTAAACCGAAGCTTCATGGTCGCGCTTTTTACGAGAGCCTGGGCAGCCCCAAGCTGGTGGTGGCGCCCATGGTCGACCAGTCCGAGTTTGTATGCTTTTCTAGCATTTAGCTGATAACATGGATACTGATATCGAAAAGGCATGGAGAATGTTGACGCGATCGTTCATGACCCCTGAAGAGAACGCGAAACTGCTCGCGTACACGCCCATGTTCAACGCGCGCATGTTCGAGGAAGTCGGCAAATACAGAGACACGCACTTCCAGCCGACGAAACTGCCGTTGAGCGCTCCCGTTTCCGACGCGAACGACGAATTTCTCGACGGAAACACCAAAATCGATCGCCCCCTATTCGTCCAGTTCTGCGCGAACGACCCGGATCACTTGCTCAATGCCGCGAAGATGGTCGCGCCCTACTGCGATGCTGTTGATTTGAATCTCGGATGTCCGCAACACATCGCCAAGAAGGGCCACTACGGCTCGTTCTTGCAGGAAGAACAGGGACTTATCCACAACCTCATCAAGACGCTCCATGAGAACTTATCCGTACCCGTCACTGCGAAGATCCGAATCCTCGAAACGAAGGAAGCGACCTTAGACTACGCGAAGAACGTTCTGTCCGCCGGCGCCAGTATCCTTGCCGTGCACGGACGGAGAAGAGAGCAGAAGGGTCACCTGACAGGTCTGGCTGATTGGGAATATATCCGCTACCTAAGAGACAACCTCCCCAAAGAGACCGTCATCTTCGCGAACGGCAACATCCTCCAGAACGGCGATATCGAAAAGTGCCTCGAAGCCACCGGTGCCGACGCCATTATGAGTGCTGAGGGAAACCTCAGCGATCCTGCGATATTCGCTACGCCACCGCCCGTCGGCCAGGAAGGACGCGAATACTGGCGCGGTCGAGACGGTAAGGGCGGTTACAGAATAGATGCCGTCTTCAGACGGTACCTGGATATCTTACACAAATATGCGCTTCAGCAAGACCCGCCAACAAGACGGCCGCTATTCGTAGTAGGAGATGACGAGGCATGGCTTCAGGAGACGGATACGCAAGAAGATGGCCATGAAGACGGACCTCCGCGGAAGAAGCAGAAATCACAAGGTGGTGGTGGTGGTGGTGGTGGAAAGACCAACTCACCGAATCTCGTCGGCGTGCGACCCCATCTCTTCCATTTACTTCACCACTTTGTGTCGAGACATACCGATGTTCGTGATCTCTTGGCGCGGACGTTACCCGGTGATCTATCCGGTATCGAGAAGATTCTGGATATGGTCGAGAGACGGGTGGCACAGGGTATGATTGAGTATGAAAAGACAGATGGAAAGAGTGTAGAGGAGGACCGGCTTAAAAAGTTCAAGGTGCCGGTCCCTGCTCCGGCTCCCGCTGGAGAGAACAAAGAGAACGAAGAGACACCGGAGACCGAAAATGCCCCTGAAGAAGACGACCCCGAGACCTCGATAGCAGCCGTCAAGGCGTGCTGGCGGCCTTGGTGGGTTGTCCAGCCGATTGTCCGTCCGCTGCCGAAAGAGGCGCTGGCGAATGGCAGTATCAAGTTGTCGAAGAAGAATCGGAAGAAGCTGGAGGAGGAGCAGGAGGCTGCTGCTGCTGCTGCTGCTCAGGCTGCTGCTTAAGATGTGGCAAGGTTCCGGTGCGTCAAGCTCCAGGAATAAAGCAAAAGAAGGGACAATGAAAGTCAACAGACACACCGCCGTATTTCACACGTACAGATGGGGACAATATATGTCTGCTTTGGGTGCAGTATCCGAGAAAGCGACCGATAGGCAGGTCAACCACTGATCGTGACCCTATAATAGCCCCTATTGAAGAAGGGACTTGAATGGACGGATTGCGACAATTACCACGCAGGAGAATCAATGTAGACTAAAAGACAGCCAAGAGGCCGAAGCAATGTGGTTCATATTACCACATAAATCGTGGTCATCGTCATGTATATACGTACATACCATATTCTCATCAACGATAATAGAACTCAAGACAAGAATTCTAAGATCTTCACTGTATGTCTTAACCGCACATGCTTCTAATCAACAACTTATCTCGCCCCTTTTCTACAACGATAAGAAAAGCGACTGATCGCCTTACTCTACTTCATGATCTCATCATTTATCTCGTCTTCCGCGTCTCCATCGTCTTTCTCCTCTCCAACTCAGCTTCAATCTTCTTCCGCAGCTCCTCCTCACCCTCCTCAGTAACCGCATCACGGTCCCAGATCAAGATCGTAGCAGCAGCAATAGGACCAGCAATGACGAGCCAGAAAGCCGCCTTCTTCAACATACCGAAAAAGCTCGGGTTCTTGACGGCGCGCTGGTGCACATACATAGCCCAGACCAGGACAACCGAAACACCAATGTACAAGTCGTACTGCAGGAAGTGCTGCGCCAGGAGTGCCGGGTCGCCGGAGCTGTAGGCCTTGTGGTCGATGGTCGGCGACGCGTCCCAGTGGTGCGGGACGAAAGCGTTGACGAACGACAGGTTCTGGAAGACAGGGGCATAGTAAGGGAACGCGTGGCTCAGGAACGTGCGGCCGGCCTGGGGCATGAGGGTGAGGGCGAGGATGGGCAGGTGGGTAGTGCCGCAGAGGGAGAGGGCGAACTCGTAGACGCCGCGCACGGCGACCATGTAGCCGTGGCCGTGGGTGGTGGGCTCGTCCTTCTCGTCGACGGGGCTGAGGGAGCCGAGGAGGTAGTAGCAGGCGTAGTGCAGGAAGCCGAGGGCCAGGATGGTCAGGATGGGGAAGGGTTGCCAAATGGCGATCCAGCTGTAGTGGGTGGCGGCGGTCTGGTCGAAGAGGCGCGGCATGCTCATGAAGATGGTGGGCACGATGAAGGTGAGGGTCACGGCCATGGGGAGCAGGGCGAGGTCCCAGAGGTAGACGAAGAGGGCGCGGCGGGCGCCGTCGCCGTCGCCGTTCTTGAGCTTCGCGACGGGGGACGTGAGCAGGTGGATGATGAAGTAGAAGGGGATGACGAAGACGAAGGTCAGACCCTGGGCAAGGAGGCCGAAGGTGCCGACCCAGGAAACGATGCGGCCGCGGTTGCCGGCGCGCTTAGACTCGAGGACGAGCAGGGTCCAGGCGGCGGCGAATTGGGCCATGCCCCAGACATAGAACATGGTGACGTCCCAGGGCACGTTGCCGTCGATGATGGCGGAGAAGAAGGCGACGACGCCGCAAAGGCGCTTGTCGACGGCGTCGACACCCGTGAAGGAGCGCAGGAAGGGCGCCGGAGCTCCCTTCAGAGAGAGGGCGTGGCCGGCGCCGATGTTCTTCAACACGTCACCCATGCCATTGCGGGCGATGGTGAGGACGGTGTTCCTGAAGCCAAAGAGGGATGCGCCGAGGAACAGCGGGATCAGGACAAGTCGCATGTCGAGCCCCTAATTTGATAGTGTTAGAGATCTCATTCTTGCTTCCGCTGCTGCTGTGCGACTGGAACTGCATAGATCGCATTGCATTGCATTGTCGCGCCGTCTCGGAAATGAGAACGAGGGTATCTCGAGATAAAGATGAACTGATTGAAGAAACTCACCATGATGAATCAATTGTCTGCACGCCAATGGCGTGAATTGGGCTCAATAGGGACTTGGTAGAAATAAGAAATATTTTGGAGAGAAAGAAAGTCAGACGATGTGAGATGGCCGAGATGGCATAATAAGTGCTGGTGTTGTTTCTTCGTAGATGGCGGGGTGAATTGCTTCTGCAGTTTCCGTAGAGACAGGGATCCACTGATTATGGATCTCCCAACGATTGGCCGGTCTTTTGGTCCCCGCGTTACCGAGTCTACCGTTACTTGCTCTGAACGGTAACCTGACGGCTGAACCATCACGTCAGCGGGGAACTGAGTTACGGATGTGCCCGTGTTACGGACTACTGCACAGTACAGTTCAGGTCCGTACAACACGGTACAGTACCTCGGTACGGAATACGGAGTACTAATCGCCGAAGCCATTATTCATCTCATAAAGTTGTGCAATGTCTTTGGACAGATCAAAGAGGTCCTCGAAGTATCCAGGTATCGTAATCCTTCGCCAGTGGCTTCTAACAGACAATCACGGCAATGATCCAGTGTGTACTTTCGACGTATATGTCGTGATGTTAGGGCCCTTGCCAACATGCGCTCGGGCTCGAGTTCGTCGTGATCTTCTTTTATCGAGATGAAGTATACCATCGCTATCTGTCACCAAAAGTGTCATATATGAATGAGCCAGACTATCCTCGAGCACATGCTTGGGAACCCCTTTCATCTACCAGGTTGAATGGTAGCAGAAAGCCAACACTCACTCGACCATGCTACGTGACAGTACAAAATGGGTCACTCTCGACATTTTCAGATTCTGGTTGATTATTGCCCGTGGAAAGATACGAGAGTTGAATCGCGAAAGCGTGGAATGCATTTCTGAGGGTGTAAGCATACTGAAGATGAGCGAAGTCCCAGGGACATATAGGACTCCAACGACCAACGTGAGGAGTCGGTTCTATCCCTCGGCGCCCACGATAGCAGCCCTTCATAGACGAACACATCCTATAACTGACACACATTCGTGAATATGCCCCGTTCAAAACCACACTACTCCCTTCCCAACTCCCCCCTCGCCGCCAACCAAACAGCCCCCGAATCCCCCCAAATCTCATACCTCTTCACCTTACTCCCCTCAAAAACCAGGACATAAATAAACGTCTCCGTCCAGCCACATTCCGTCTCTTTCCACACAAACTCTGCTTGACCCCTAGCCACCACCTTCTCCTCCGTCTCATCAACAAGGAACTCCACAAACTCCATATCTTGTATCTCTAAAAGATTACCGATGAGTTCGAAGTATGTTCGCGCACCGTCGAGACCTGTGAATTTGCGCCCTAGGAAGGGGGCCAGGTGGGGGAGGCCGTGTTCGTGGATTAGGATGTTGGGGGAGAGGTGCGATAGGATTTCGTCGATGGAGGAGTCGGTTGCGAAGGCGGCGCAGAAGGATTGCGCGGTGGTGAGGAGTTCGGTGCGGGATAGGGGTGGCATTATGAAGACGGAAATAGTTGATTGAGAATGGACTCAGTTCGGTGAGATAGGTATGTGCTGTTGTTGTCTTGGTTATGAATTTGGAAATGGAGGGGATGATTAGGAGGACGAAAAGGGGGATGGAGGTGGTGACGTCAGGTATATATCTCCTAATACGCGACCGTCTTGCCCTTCACTTGCTCACAGCTCTTTCAGACTTCACAGCTATCAACTACTCACTCACTCATAACCATAACAATCGACTGATTTCACGATCTTCACATTCAGCTCACTACGCCGAAGCTATCAATAGTGTACAAACAATCTGTGCCTGTGTCTAATCCTGACAAAAAAAACGCACGCTTTCTCAGGACTTGCTCTCGGAATCCCCTTGATATTAAAGAATACGGCTTCCCTTAAACAATACACTACCAGATAACTTGATTCTTTCCATAGACCCCCTAATCAGCATCGCTATACCTCGTCCGCTTTCGCGGCGGTGGGCTAGCTGAGTAGGATGAGTCCCGCCTGGGCCGAGTACGTCTGGGTGAGGGACTGCGGTCATTGCGAGGAGGGGTGCGGCTTCGGCTCCGGCTGCGCGATGGCGAGAAGGAGCGTTGGCGTGAGCGTGAACGTGTCCGCGATCGCGACCGTGATCGTGATGGCGACGCCGAGTAACTCCGCTCTCTACTGACAGATCGGGGTCTGGCGTTTCCGCGAGCAGGTGGCGTGCGTGATCGGTATCTGGGGGAGCTAGTGTTCCGTCTGGCCCGTGGTGGTGGGCTGCGAGAATCGTACCTCGAGTAACTAGAGTCGCGACGCGCGCGTCGGGGTGGGCTTGCAGAACGGCTGTCTCTGTCCCTGCGTGGAGGTGGGCTTCTCGACCGGCTGTAAGAGCGAGATCGAGATCGAGACCGAGACTGTGTCCTAGACCGAGATCGCGATCGAGAATAGGACATGCTTCGGGTGGGTGACTGGGGCCGACCACGCCGGGGTGGGCTCCGTGCGTACGAGTCCTGTGGCCGTCGTGGAGGGCTACGCGACACACTGTAAGAGCGTGATCGGGAACGAGACGCGCTTCGGCTGTATGACCTCGGCCGTGCGTTCCTGGGAGGCGTTCGGGAGTATGAGCGACCCCGGTCGAGCGCTCTCTGCGGTGTTCTCGACCGAGATCGAGATGAGTATGAAGATCCGGTATATGAGGAGTAGCTGGATACAGAGTTTCCGTCGTTGTCCCTGGCCGCTGGTGCCGGGAGTGCGGGCTTCGGCATATTCGCCAGGTATTCTCTCATTTCCTCAGTCAATGCACCCATACCAATACTGGTGAAGTAATTGATCGAGAAGCGAACATTGCGAGCGTTGTCCCGAGGGAAGAGACCCTCAAAGCTTTGCTGCAATGTTTCGTCTTTCAACCGGGTCTGCAACTTCGGCATTCCCAGTTCTTCAGAAATCTCCTGAAACAAGATCTTGATGAAAATACGGCTGGCCGAGGTCGTCTCCTCCTCATTCAGGTGAATGACTGACAACGCGTGCCATCCGATAGCATCCGAACCGAACAAATGACCGAAGAATCTCGCAATGTTGCGCAATTGGTTGGTGTCGTGACGGTGAATGGTCTCGTACTTCTTCTGGAAAGCTTGCTCAAACAGGTCGGTCCATAGCCGGTTAAGTTTGGCGAACCGTTCTCCGATCAGGCCGAAGAACTTGGTATATGTCTTCTCCTGAGCACAACATTCCACCACCATCGAGGGCAACTCCTGTTCCTGGCCAGCGGGTAGGTTGATCTTGAGCAGTTTGTGGACACTTTCTTCCGGGTCCATAGAGCTCATGATGGTGAGGTAGATGGTCTTTCTCAGGTTGACCAGGTCAGTGTTCGACTGATCCTTGATCTCCATGGCCTTCTCCTCCTCATCCTCTTCATCATCTTCGGAGCTGGCGTCCTCGTCATCATCGTCCTCGTCGTCGCTACCCTCGCCCAAGATTTCAGCTCTCAGTCGCTTGTAGGCAGCCTCATTCTCCTCCCATTGCGGATCGAACTTGAAGATATTAAGTCCATCTTGGACATCGATATTCTCATCCAACTCAATGCGATGAGTAATTTGATCCTCTTCTTCGATAAGATCCAGCTCCTCCTTAATCGCCACGTCGTCCTTGTAGCCATCCTTGCGCACCTGGAACAGGACTTCGATCATGTACTGCGTTCGCTTATCGATGTCCGCCTCGTGCAAGATAGACCGGAACTGGTCGAAAACAGCACGCGCAATCGCAGGGTTCATGTCCTCGAGGTGTTGACCAACAGCCTTCGTCAATCCGACCGCAATCTCCACACTGTCATCGGTAGGCTTCTGAAGGAGCAAGAGAAGAATCTGGGCAACAACCATCTCATGGACGACCTGTTGGTTAACCAGATGGGCCAGGAATGTCGTCGACGAGCCCGCAACAGCTCGGTCATTTCGCCTAAACGATTTTCTGAACTGCATGATCAGCCGTTTCACCAGGAGTTCGCCCACCTGGGGAAGCTTCGTGTTCACGATAGCAGCCATAGCAGCCAGAACCGGGGTGAATGGTAACGAAGCAGCCTGTGCCTTCATTATACTACGGCAGAATAAGCCTATTCAATGTTAGTATTCCCTATTTGTTTTCAAGCGAGAGTATAGGCAAGTAAACCAAAACGTACCTCTTCCCCGAATCAGATTCTCCTGGAAAAGCTCAGGAACAATATGTTTAATATTCGCCGTATTGACCTTATTGATCAGACCATTGATCGACTTCTTCAGCGCATCCCACGCCAACCGCTGATACTCCTTTGACGTCTTGTCCGTGATCTGCGCCTGCAGCGCCCGCAGTCTCGCCGGCGGAATATACACACCGCCGGAGCGCATGTTCAGCAACTTCTCGTACTCCGCCTTCGCAGCGGCCTGCTTCTCCTCTTCCGTCGGCGGCTTCGTGGGCGTGGGCGCCCGGTGGGCTCGACGGTCGCCATCTCTGTCGGCGGATCGATCGCGTCCCGGTCGGTACGAGTCACCACCGCCGCCTTTCTCTCTGTTGTTCCTAGGGGGCCGCTCATTGCGACGAGGCGAGCGAGGGGAACGCGGGGCTGGTGCGGGTGCGGGACCGGGCGAGGGCGAGGGAGATCGGTCGCCGGCGTGGGATGTTGAAGCTTCGACCTCGGCCATGGTGTTTTCTGAGGGCGCGCGCGCCGCCTTATTTCATCACGTAGAAAATTCGATGCTTCTCGTTTCTTTCCACTCAAACTTCAATACAGAGAATCTGGGCGTAATGGATGAGTCAAAACAAGCGCGTAGCGAGAGTCGATGAAGGTTGCAAATGGTGATGGAAAATTGTTCAAGTTTTGGAGATGTGACGAAAGGGTCCTACAAATGCCCCAGGATATGGAGAGGTACCTGATAAGAGAACGATGGGTGAGGCTGGCAAAAGAAGTGGGGAGGCGATCTTGCAGCTCAAATCCAGTTCTCTGATTGGTCGAATAATCCTCTGCCGACTCAGCCTGTCAGGGCCCATTTAGCGTGCACCGTACGAGTATGTCGGCTGTTTACTGTACTGAATTATGTAATGAGACAGGCAGGTTCTCTCAACGGTCTCCACCCGTCGCGTCTCATCAGGACATCGTGGTGGTACTTCGTACTCTCTCATTAATATTACGACCACCAGTCCAACTTCTCTTGAGATCCTTCATACGAACAGATTGATTGAGAAGAACAACGTTCAACCCGTGTTCAAAAGCCAAACAACGACGACGTTCACTCATTTATTCACCACACTCATTCAACTCATAATCCCAATTCGACAATGGTACGTTCAACGTGGCGCATATCTCAGCTTCATTTCCTCACATTCAATCCTCCCAATTTGAACGGCCTCGTACCCCTTAAACTGCAGATTCACGATCGCAATGGCATTCATTTGCAGTCGCATTCACATGATCTAGTTAAGCGGTCGCTAACCCCTTTATAGCTCGGCACTCTAGTCGGCCTCGCCATGCTCGTGGCTGCGACAGTCGTGTTCCTCTACTACTCGATCTGGACGTTAGCGATGGTGAGTCCTCATTCGTCCCCCTCTAATACCACCTCTCCTAACGCATAAACAGCCCTTCGTCGACCTCGACCACCCCCTCCACAGCATCTTCCCCCCACGCGAATGGGCCATCCGCATCCCCGTCATCCTCATCCTCCTCGCCTCCGCCGTCGTCGGCTCTTTCCTCAGCGTCGTCATGATCCGCAGCAACAGGAAGAAGGCTGCCAAGGCCAAGGCGGCCGCTGCTAAGAAGAAGGCGTAAACGGGGACTTTGGAGACAGGGGGAGAAGGGAGGAGCGGCGGGTGTAATGAAAGGGCTTTAATATCTTAGCTACGGAGCGAGAGCTTTCAATTATTCGTTGCAAGAAAAGATACCATTGGGCGTTATAAACCCTGTCGAATGGAATGGGTAAAGAATTCAGAACGCAAGAAGTCATAATATATATTAGCAACAGTCATCGCATTACCTTGGTCAGCAAAGCCGTCAGTCAACTGCAAAGAATTCCACTGCGAGATCTAGTGACAACACTATCATTCATCACGTGGAATACTGAAACATATCACAAGTCAAGAAGCAGAGATTGAAGTTAACGATTTCTATTGCGTTGTAATTAAGCATTCGTGCTAACAAGGCGGCATAATACGCCGCCTGTCATGAACAATGTCATAATACACGCCATTACTCCAACTCCCGACAATAAGAGTAATCTCTTGCATGGAGAGAGAAAGAGAGAAAGCTGCCGATATACGAAACGGAGGTTCTTAAGACCAAGTAGCCTTCAACCTCCGTCTAGAGGTTACGCCCTGTGCGTGTGCAAAATAGGTACAATAACCAGAAAAGGGGGGGTTTAGGTCAATAGTCACAAGAACATAAACTCCGTTTACCCAGCAATGAGCTCATACTCGTTGATCAGCAAAATCGAGCACTTCGCAGTCGTCTTCGAAAAAGCCGTCTTCGTCAGCATCGATAGTCCGGTTTCCACCCCGACGCCGACGTGTCGTTACAACGATCTGCTCCTCATTCTCACCCACTTGCAGGACTCGTTCCATAGCCGACACGGGGAGCGCTCGGTGGTCATCAATGCTATCGCTGAGTTCCTCGTCCACCACCAATGGTAGGCCTAGGTCAAGTTTGACAGCTTTCAGGGGATGTCCAAAGGCCCATGGCTGATCCGCGTCTGCTTTTGCCTGGCGACGTCGGGTGCGCTTGGTCGTCTCAACCAGACTTGCTGCGTCCAAGTGCTGTATGACAGATGATAAGCCGTTCTCACTCTTGTACACATACAGGTTAACTCGTTTATCAGTGTGGAACGGTTGGTAGGGCGCGTTCGATTCAATCTCAGCCTGGGGGATTGCTGACTCGGGGCTGTGATCAAGATCGGCCGAGCGTGGCCGGGCTTGAAGGATTAACGTATTGCCACCATCTCCGTCCGGGTTGGAAAGGTCAAGGTCTTCGATGGGATCAACTATTTGCTTGATCGATGAAGCAATCAAATCGTTGGGCAGGTCCCGCAGCTTAAAGTCGTAGTATGTGCTCCTACGGCCAAATCGTGACCGATTCTTCCTATAGCTCGATCTACGACTTTTGTTCGGGAACATTCTAACATGACCGTCGCCAACGACGAACAGAGTGTGACTTTTCTTGCCAGTGATCCACGTAGCGCACGAAGAACCAGTCGGCATGTTTCTCAGAGGCAGGCTCACTCGATTCTCGCTCGTATGGCGCAAGTGACTGATGGCTGTTCCGGCATTGCCCAGGGAATGACTAATGCCTGCGGCAATCACTTTCCCACCATAACTCGCATGATCCATGATGGTCGATGTGCCTTGCGAGTTATTGCTGCTCCGCAGGTGCGAATTAAGCAACGGTCGAGTAGCCCCGTAGGCAGTGCTGAGCACATTCGATGCGATAGAAACAGCTGAGGACGACGCATTTTCAGCTCCCCCACGAGCCGTTTCCGCTACTGGAACACGCCTTCGTGGAGGCGGCCAGGTAAATGCGCTGGGTGGCATGTCCAATAAGTGAACAGTGCCCCTTTCCGTAGCCATGGCAGCTCGCTCGCCATTTGGTCGGGCCCATGCAACATCTACAATACGGGCAACAGTCATGCGAGAGAACTGTGCGACTTGTCGAACTCGGGTCGCATGGCCGTTAGTCGGCTTGTGCTGTATGCTTTGTAACGTAGACGACTTTGTATATTGGATGCGCATCAGGTCCCAGACCGTTTGCACGTCTCCTTTCACGCTTGCTGTAAAGAGAGACAATCCTGTCGGAGAAAAGGACAAGAAGCTACAGCCGAGTGGCGGTTTGAAGGTAGTGATAGGGTGGATGCTGGTAGAGCTTGTCAGACTGTGCAAATCAACGATAGATACGAGTCCGGGCTCCTTTGTAACAGCTTGTCCAGACACACCGTAAGTTGGTGGGAATTGTGCCGTCTCGGAGCGACCCGTAAACCCTGGCCCCCACGGCGGCGAGCCTACGGATGGCTGCCTTGCAGGTACTGGCTGACCACTCTTCCAATAGGTGTTCCACAGCTGCATGCCCTGTTTTCCAACCCAACGTGCTCCCTGTATAAATTCCTGTGTCGTCTCTCTCATAAGCCGATTCACGACTCCATCGGAGATGGGCTGATCGACTTCGGCACTTTCATTTGGCAAAACGGGGGACGTGAGCGTCATCAATCCCGGCGCTTTCCCTTCCACTGGTACGGTAATGGTTGCGTTCAAAGCAATCTGAGATGAAGCGGGCGGAGGAACGTATGCCAGCCATCTTCCACTTAAGGCAACAATAGGCGCCTGAGGCCGCTTTCGCGCGGGAACTGGGTTTGAAGCGCTTTCATCTTCTGGAGCTAAATCACCCTTGAGACCTTGTTGCAAACTCGTCCACAGCTTCCCAACGAAACCAAACCGATAACCAGGATCCTGTTCGTATTTCATTTGTCGATAGACCCAGCACTCGCCCGTTGTGCCTGAAGCCACGACTATGTTCCCATCTTCGGCGCGGATCTGAAAAGCACCCGTCACCTGGGGAGGCTTGAATGAATTCTTAAAGGGGATTTTGGGTGCTTGCAACAATACATCAATCAATTGGTTGGTCGTCAGTGAGTATATTTCCACCGAGGTCTGGTAAGCATCGATTATTGGCATACCCTTCCCGTTACTAACTTGTCGCTGATTGGTCTCAGCTGATGGAGTGTGGACGGGTTCCAATCGGGGGCTCGAGTCGTTGTCTGGAGCGGGTTCCAATGCAATTTCAGGGACACTGGGCGGCGGCGGAACGGGCCCATGTACCACGACAGCAATCAGGGGAAATATACCGAATGGATCCGAGGCTCCATTCCAGGGTAGTATTTTCGCATTGTAGACGCCGCCACGCAATCCTTTAAGAGTGGCGATCGATTCTACACCCCTCTTGTTGACACTGGAGATATCCAAGCCACCCTCGAAGCCGGAAAGAACGACATGGTCGTTGCCAGACGGTTGCACGCCATTCTGACGGGGAAGCGAATCAAAGCCGAAGAAGTAGCCTCTTTCGCCCGGCTTCAAGCCGGTCTTGTGGTGCATATTGTCGAAATCGATCTCTGGCGCGCCATAAAAGTGAGCTTGAGGCTGGTGGGGCAGAGGTGGATTGACGCCGTGTCGTGGAGCCGCATAAGGCGAATGCATCGAACTTCTTCGGGCCCCGGGCGGTGAAGACGCCTGAGAGCGGTAATCGCTGGCAGGATAGTGGTCCATCTGGTAACTAAGGGGCCGTCTAATGGCAGTGGGGGGCGAAACGGAGTAACCATGATTATTTGCATAATGTCGCTGTTGTTGCTGCTTCTTAGCGTTCCAGGCATATGGTAAACCCCTCGGATCCTCATAAGACGACGGTTGTGTAGGCGGTGAGTCTCCCATGATACTGATCAAGTTGGATGGTGACGCAGCAAGCGGGCCCATAGCTCTGTTCCAGTCATTGGCACTGGGAGCCGTACTTGTGGAAATCGATCTCGCTGAGACAGCATCTAAAGGGGGCGAGTTGGAGGGATTGCTCTTTTCAGGGCTCGAGGAGGTCATGACAGCTTCTGACTGCGGTGACTGGGACAGAGGAGACTCAACAGGCGGAGTCAAGTCGTTGGAGGAGGCTTCGCCATCCCTATTAATAGCAAGTGTTAGAGAGAGTTGTCACAAAGTCATACACCATGATGGGCAGCTGTTCAGCATGAAAATGGGCAAAGAAAGGCGACCTTCAAGGCCATGAAAGCAAAGGGCGCTCCGTGGTTGACTGGCGACTAGTATTGAGAAGTGTTCAGAGAAACAGCAAAGACACATACGAGAACTTGGCCCCATGCTTGGTGACCGCAGCAAGAACTCCACCACTCTCTTTGACATTCTTGTCCAGCTCCTGCTCCTGCTCCTTTGAAACGGAAGCGTCACTCGCAGCAAGCTTCTGCTTTCGTTTCTGGCGACGCTTGTTCGGAGTAGAAGAAGAGTCCGACAGCAAGGACGGATCGTGGCTGGACGAACCGGGCATAGAGGAATGAGATTATTGGCAATAAGATGGCGGCAGTTCCCTGCTTGCCAGCAGAGGAACTCTATGGACAGCTTAGACGTTATTAATCGCGAAACGTCGGTCGACGGAGGAGATGATCGAAGGAGTATGGGCAAGAACTATGTAGGTGAAGGTATTCCGTATCGAAGGTCTATAGATATGTAGTAGAGAGAGAGATGGTATGGTAGTGGCGGTATATTACAATAGAGTAGAGTCGAGTCAAGCAGAGCCGAGCAGTGTCGAGAGAGCGCGCGCGTTGATCTCGGTTAGTAAGGTAAGGAGCGGGACGACGAAGATCAACCGCGGGTATCGAAGAGCCGAGAAGGTCGGCGGGGAACAAAGAACGGATATGCAATTTAGGCAGAGAATGGTATTATTATGAGCTCGCAAGGACGAGAGTCCAAGACCAAAGAGTCAAGACGTCTCAGATTCAGTCAAAACGATCGGCTTCACGTGTGTTGAGTGAGGCCAAGTCAGAAAGATGAAGATAAGATTATTCACATAAGATGGTCGTAGCAGCAGCAGTAGTAAGTATGTATGTATGTTAAGTAGTGAGTAGTAGTAGGTTAAGGAAAGGTAAGATATCCAGAAGAAGGGTAGGTATGAAGCGTCGATGCAGAGAGGAAGTAGATAGAGTCACCGTAAGTGTCGTCGAGAACCGGGCCGGTGCGAGGGTGATGTATGATGTAGTGGGCAGGTACCAGTACGGCCGGCAAGTACAGGCAAGTACCCCCCTGCCGTGTGTCAGTGCAGACTGCGAGCAGAGTACATGGTGTACCTACGCTAGTGCGCGCTAGCGCCTTCTGGGTACTCGCGGACTGTCGCGGCGCCCTGTAGAGCCCTGTAAAGTCTGTACTAAAGCCCCATATGTAATCCGCACCAGGCGGATCCCTCCTTCATCCCCGTCCGTTATGCCGTTACCTATACGCCGCCTGTCACGCCGCCTGAGGAAAGGTACCGTCGGGTGCACGAGCACAACCGGTAGGCACACTACGCAGTAGGTACCTAGGTACGCTCTCGGCGGGGCAATGGTTTCCAGCTCTGTCCAGCTCTCCCCAGCTATCTCGCTCCGTCCAGCCCGTCCAGTCCAGCTGTTTTCCCAGGGCCGACGGGCGTGTCTCCCTGTGCAGCATGGGATTAGGCACAACACCAGACCTCGAGTGGCCAGTGGACAGTGGAACACAGCTGCACCGGGGCAGGTCATCACAACCCCCATCAGGGTATGTATGAGATGCATTGCCGCAGTGTGTATCTGACCAAGTATCTGACCAAGCGCTACACCCACTGGCTGTGGTCTTTGAGTGTCTGCCACACCCTCCTATCGCTATGATACGTATCGCTATCTCGAGTACCTACCTACCTATCTGCATCTCTGGGCATGTACATCATGTACCGGTAGCACGGAATACCGACTGGTACCTTCGGAGGGGAGTGGGGGTTGTGCAGGATAAGGCTTGCCAGGCGCTCCTAAAAGGGGCACGTACGGAGTACTGCGTACAGTCTCGAGTCTCAGTCCTTGAGTTCAGTTGTGAGTGTCAGTGACATGGAAGTGGGATCTCTGGGCAAGACTGGGCATGCGTACGGAGACAAGCTGATAGCCCCGCATACTACTACCCCAAGCGCTTAGTGTACGAGCATGTCTTGTCTGGACGACTGGACGGTATCGGTATACGCTCGTGTACCTAGCCTGGAGGTACCTCTCTACGAAATACTACGACTTTGCGAAATACGGGACCTACGGCGTACCTACTCCTATCTTCGAGCTTCCATGGGCATTCTACGGGATACAGAGAGAGGTGCACTACATTAGTGTGGATGCGCAGGAGGACGCAGTACGACCTACCGTAGTGTAGGGACCGCATTAGGGTTATCGACTCTTGTCAGTCTACGGTCGAGGGCTAATGATAGCCAACTTGTTGAAAGAGAGAGGTGGCAGCAGAACATACCTACCTGCGACTGTGTGTAAGTCCAATGGCAAATCCACGCCCTGAACGGTGTCCTGTCCTCGGCGGAAGGACCAATGGAGGGGTAACTTCTGTGTAACAGGCACGATCACCAGACTGATGAGCTAACATGAAGCTGAATTCATGTGACTTCCTTTGTACCCGCGTACCGGCCATCATCCGTGCGCATTCGCTGCTCCCTTGCTTGACGGAATGCTCTGTCGACGGCCGACGGGGCGTAGCCTGTAGGTGACCGAGTGCCCGTGCTTCATCCAGGACACACTAAGCCGGATCGACGTTAGCGCAGGTATACACGTGTACACGGCGAAGTACACTACAGAAGCCAGCGACCTTCGGTACCTCGGGGGTACGAGCGCTGCACCGCTGCGTCATCACTTTCTCGGCTTCTCAGACGAACGCTCCCTATCTCTCTTCTACCTAATCTTCTATCTCTCCAGCTGTCTCTCTCTCTATCTTTCTATCTCCAGTCCCCCTGCCGGTTATCTACCTGCTACCCATCTGCGCAGCATATCTACGGTACATCTCGCCGGAACGGGCTTCGTATCTGCCCTTGATAATCTCCAGTACCATAATCTGTATTAATGCTCGATCGTAATCGGCTTCAGATAAAAACGCGACAGGGTCAAGACAGATTGGCATATAATACGGAATAGATTGGGATTCAAGCAGCAGGACTAAACTCCAACGAGAATCGCAACGCCGATGTTTATGAATCGGGAACGGAGCAATCTGTCTCTTTTCTTATTACATTCGGAGTCGCTTTTGATTAAGAAGCCGTCACAGATTGATCGGCCAGTTCCGGTACAGATGCGGATATTTCAGCCACAGCATGATGAGAATAGAGCGAGACAGAGACAGAGACAACAGAGACAAGACAGACAGCAACAAGGAGAGACAAGAGAGACAGAGAGCGTAATGGATGATGTCCTGATCATCCCGACGAACTAAAATCCTCCTTCCCTCCCTCGAAACTCTAAAAAGGCGTCGGCGGCACACCATGAGCGTTTGACGTGCGTGCTAGCAACTGCCGGCTGCCACTGGCTGGTGAACGTGTGGGCAAGACAGGTCTAGCAGCTACGTTGCACTAGGAAGTAGATCAACTACGTAACGCGAACGGGCTTGGGTGGTTTCTACACTTCCCAGAGAGGATGTGACAAGGGTCAGCTGATGTGACCTGAACTGTGACTCTTCCGAGTCCCTCCAACAGAAAGTCATCCGTAAGTACGGATAAACAACTCAACGAAACCCTGCGAGAGATGAGTCCCCGGAAAGTCCCTACGTGTAGATTAGAAGGGACGGACCTTGCAACTTTATCAGATTACTCACCTGCCGATTACATGCTCATCTCGTTTGTGAGTGAATCACGATGCATATTCCAGTGTCAGTTGAACAGCTGAAGATGACTAACTGGATGGGATGGATTCCTCGTGACGGGGGGTAGCATCTGGCTATCTATCAATCTCTCTCATATCTCTATCTATCTATTCCGTGCCAGGTAGATAGATTGTAGTCAGGGGTAGATATTTCATATCGGAGGCAGGTATTCCGTCAGAGATACACCTGATAACTCGCAAGCCGGAACCGATCCCCATCATGAACAAGCGTCGCGCATCCAGTCCACACCTTCGTCTCCTTTACACCGCTCTTGAGAACGAATTCGGCGGAACCGTATATCGTCAACGCAACGCCGTGGTCGAATGCGCCATCCGGGTAGACCTCTTCGAGGAGATGTCTCCGGGACCGGACTGTGTGGGTGTCAGACGTAAGCCGATGCGACGGAAGCAAACCGCAGAGAGTAGAAAATATAATAGCTTACCATTCTCCCACATGCCGTTGCGCAGGGCGCGGATTTCTTCGCGCTGTTAGTAGACTTCTCACATTGTAACCATCATTACTTTACAGGAAAGGTATCCCTCGAGGAAAGAATCGCGACAAGACATACCATCAACACCCGTCGCACTCTTATCCCCCATGACCAGCACTGCATCTGGCGTGAAACAATCCACCCACTCCTCGTTGCGCGCGATATCGTCAGAAATCGCATAAAACTCCGAGATAAATGTCTTTACACTCTCGTCGACTGTGACGTCGATAGGGTAGGTTGGTGTGTAGGACATCGTGAGTTTCTGTCGCCTTTGTTTGAATGGTAGGAGTTGGAAAGACAGGAATATGGTAAAAGAAATGAAGTTCGCTTCTGCTTCCCCTCAGTGTTTTCGCAGAACTGCGAGACACTTTCATATCATGAAGATAGAGTAGATCGAGGAATCACCTATTCGTCACCGTACAGTCTCATCTATTTGATTCATGATTGCTGTCACAGTAAATACGTGCATTTTTGATGTACTTTAACAAACGGACTTCAAGATGAGTCGAACAACAATACTATGAATTACCTAGTAGTCATAAAGTCACGCCAAAGTGATGTCCGTGCACCGAGGAAGACTGAACAACACATTGTAGGTAGGGTGACGATTCATGGCCAGGCTGCCTACCGAGGCTGAGGCACCTGCCCTCGTTAACAAACAGATTGTGAGACCTGGTCCATGTTATCGGGCGTGTCCATCCCGTCGGGAAACTTCTTTCTCTCCCTCTCAACCGTGCAACAACGCAGAAGGTCACCTCCTACAACAACGCGCTCGCGCGCAACCGACACAACAACCAGGAATCTTCTCGGTTAATCTTCTGTTGCATTAATTTTCTGTTTCTTTCGGATTTCTTCCTATTCGGACGACTCCCTTCCAACACCTGCAATGTCAACGCATTCTCCATTTGTACTCCCAACTGGTATCACGATCCATCCACCCAACCAATTCCCAAAACCCGACCGCCTTGGAACAAGAAAAAACACACGATCCTTGCACCAAATGCCCAGCGGGTTGCGATACCGATTACGAAGAGTCCATGATGGAAGGCACTCCGAACGTCCGCCCAAGAACTAAAGGGGTTTCATCAACACAAGGAAGAAACAAGAACACATTACTCCTCCGTTCGCGTACTCGTACACACTCAAAATTAATACCGAAGCAATCGTCTACATCTTCACCCCACGCGATGTAACCTCGCCTCGCTCGCCAATATTGAGCAAGATGCGACACTGCGGGCAATACCATTTCGTCGTGCGCGCCGGGATTTCCGTGAGTCCGACACACTCGAGATGGAACCATTCTTTCTCGCAATTCTGTTTGTTAATTGCCGTTAGTTTATTCTTCTCCTGCGGCGCTTCGCGACTGTCTCGTCGCGGTGGAAGAGATTCATGGCGAAATTCTTGGCTCACATCAACATTATCGCATTGGATCATCGTGCCGAAGCTGACCCTATTGCAGAGGCAATATCGCGGTTCTTCCGGATCGATTACGTTTCCGTCGTCGTCCACCTCGACCTCCACCTCGGGCTCCGGTTGCTGGCTAGCTCCCTTCTCCTTCTTAGTACTACCGCGAGCCTTCTTACGGGGTGCCGCCTTGCGCTTTCCAATAGCGCTGGTACCGCCCGAATTGGTCGTCACGACTCCTGGGGCAGGACGCTTGGCCCGCTTGCTAGGCTGGCGGACTTCAGGGGCAGGCGTGTTCCGAGCCGTGCTGGTACGCCGAGACCTCTCCAGCGCCAATGCCGCCGCGACCGCAGGAGGCTCCTGGCTTGCCGCTTTTCCTCCACGTGACGCAGGTCGTCGAGCAGTTCCGAGTTGCGCCGGCTGCTCAGCTACTGGGGCCGGTGCTGGTGTGTTGCCTCGGGAGACGTTAGGCTGCTTGACATTAGCTGCAGTGGGCTGCGTACTCTGACGTGTCTCCCTCTTGGGTATCTCACGAACTGGAGGGAGAATAGGGGTAGTGGATGTCTTGATCGGAGGCGGAACCGGTGACTCTGCGGGAGGTTTAGTGGGAACTGTGGTAGTCACAGTAGACGGCACGGGGCTCGTCTGTCCCGAAGACGCCGCCGTTCTAACGGCAACCATGGAGGACTCCGAGGGAATGGCAATCGGCAACGGAACCGGGACAGGCGTCTTGGTAAGGCATGGCCGTGGAACAGGAACCGGGGTTTCTACGAGCAGCGAAGGTGCCGGAACAACGGCAGTATGCTGTGGCGGTGCGGACGGAGGTCTTGGCGTGAGCTGGGGCGGCGGGATTGGCGTTTCCGTCTTGGTACGTTTGAGCGGTGGCTTATCCGACTGGGTCGATGGTGCTGGCACTTGACTTCCGGGCAAGTTCTCGGCACCCTGAGGCTTCTCCGGAGCCGGCGTCTCAGAGAAAGAATCGCGCTTGCGTTTCTTAACTTTCAACTTGTTAGATCCTTTTCCCTGGCTCGGTCCGGTTTCCTGCAACTTCTCATGGGAGCTACCTGATACAGATGGTGAGGCTTCGTGATTCATGAACATGCGGGCTGCTTCAACCATCTTGCGGGCTGACTCCTCCGCCTCTTCCGCAGCCATACGGGCCAATGTTTCACGTTTGATTTTCTTAGCCTCATTGAGCTTTATGCCGCGGTTGCTCAACTGCACCTCATCTACTGGCAAAGCCTCGGTGCTAATTGCTCCCTCAGGGGGGTGTGGCACGCCAGACTCAGCATCAATCACTTGTGTAGGCAAAGCGGGTTCAAAGGGTCTGCCCTCCTCCTCAGCTTTTTTCTCAGCTTCTTTAAACGCCTCTACGCCTCGACCAAGATTCTTGAGCTCCCGGGCAATCATGGTGTCGCTCGGAATCCATTGCGAATTCTTCTTCATCCTCTTCCTGAGCTTAGCAAGTTCGTAAGGAGTGAGTTGAAGCCAAGGGGCATCTGTGCTGCCCGGGATCGCGTTGTCAGGCGGCGGCTTGAGCCTGGCCAAGGCAGTACTCGTTGAAACGGGCGGAGGTCCATGCTCGCGCGCGTTAGGTCGGCGGGACGGTTTGACAAGCTTAATACGAGGGCGGGAGGGTGAAATAGGGCTTTCCTCTTCAGAGCTAGAATCACTAGAATCACTATAAAAGTTGAAATCTACCTCATGCGGTCCCAGCACCTCGCCGGGAACGATGATTCGTTGCGGCCGCACCTTCTCTGCACTACCATCGATGTGAAGGTTGATCTTGGGGCCGCGCGCCATGTGAGGCGACTTCTGCTGTGCAGGACTCTTGTTGAGAGCCTGCTCTTCCACCGTAGGGAAGTTCTCGTGCATCGTCCGGAGCTTATGCAGAATCGTCTGAATCCTGTTGTGATGCCGAGTAACAGTCTCTTGCATACGACACGCCTCAGCATGGGCGTATGTGCGCGCGCTCATCGCGTAGTTGAGTTTGTCGGAGATGTCAGCGCGGAGTTTGACGGGATCGACACGCTCGTTGGGCGGTAATGCTGGCAACTTCGACCAGGTCGTGGTCAGCTCGTTGACGCTCGTAGCGGCGTTGACATAAGTCTCATCGAGCTGGGCGATCAAGGTCAGAGAGCGGGTGATGTCAGAAGGCAAATGCTCGGTGAAGTCGAGGAAGTCCGTGACGGTGGCTGAGGCATCGGGATCGGCGCGCAAGGCGAGCTGTTCGAGATCATGATGGCTGGTCTCATTCATCGGCTGGCTTGAGGCCGGAAGCACTGGCGAGACGTCGTCATCGTGGGTAGTGCTGCCCCCCATGGTCGTTCACGCCTTGTGCTTGCGGGCACGCCTAGATCGCAGGATTCGTGTCAATATTTCGTAAGGCAACACGAAGATGCACGTAGACGCCGTAGGCGAGAGAGAAGAAGCGGAGGAAGTTGACAAGGCGGCGCTGCGAAAGATTTTCTTACCTCGAGACCTATCGATCGAAAAGGGCGTACTCTGCGTACCTGTTTCGAATGAGCAGAAGTACGGAATAGGCAGGAATTCCGTCAACTGCCAAGTGGGACACGGTCCGCGGTTCAGGTACGCAGGATGGCAGTCTTTAGGTGCTTGGACGGAATGTGAAGTGTGCCTTAGCGCGTTAGGTAATGCAGTCGTAGCTGGAGGCGCTCAGGGCAGACAGTAACAAACCCGGCCAGGCAGGTACTTCAGCCACTGTGGCTACAGAATCGCAGAGTGGCCGCGCTGAATGCACCTGGCCGATAATAGCACCTGATAGTGGATGTTAGGCGGTACCTAGGTACCTAACGTGCCTGCCTAATCCTTCGGAGCAGGTGCCGTTGTCTCAGGCCGGGCAAGTACGACGGAATAGGCACCTACCCATTCCGTACATACCGGAGGACCCGCCTCAACGTCGTGAAGTCCTATTCGCATCACCTTGCGCCGAACATTCAGTACGTATACATCGCCGCCGAGCCAGATAATTCGGGCATTTGTTGGTAATATTTCATGGAACTGTTCTTTTGCTCATAGGCCGGTTCGTCGCAGCAGAATGGCAAAACTTACTGCTACCGCCAGGAGATGATGACGCCGCGGACCGGTCCGGCGCCACTCGGTGTGGTGGGACTATCTCGACCACTTGATCTCGGTATCACCCGTTTTTACTCTCATTTACCTAGTTGCTGCATCGTAAATCAGCACTCTGTTAACTAGGATAACTAGGTAGGTAATGTATCTTCGGTCATGTGAGGTATGAGACAGCGCGCGAGTCGCAGGTTGTTTCGTCTCCAAATCCCTTGGTTGACCGTGACAAAGGCAAAGTGGCACGTGGGATTCGTTTCCCAATGAAGATTTCGGTTGCTATAAGATGTAAGGTAGAGTGAGATCAGAAGAAAGATCAATATCCGTCAGAATCCCTGATAATTGAAGCTATTCAGAGAACCCTAAAAAGTCAGTGGAGGTAGTAAACCGCTATTCAAGGGATTAGAAGCTCTGCATCACAAACCATTAATGGTTACGAGCCAATTCATGTCACGATTACGAATGAAGACAGAAGACTGATTTTACGTGTCAATTCCCTTTGAAGACACCACACCCCGTGTGTGTCTTTTAAACAAGTAGCAACCGTGCCGTCGGCACTTAGAAAGAAAAACAAAACGCCAAACGGGGCATCAATCCGTATATCATTGCCCAAGTCCGCCTACTTGGGCCAACCCTCCGAGGCAACCAGCACTTGCTTCCCAAGTTGTGATTCGCGTCTCCCAGTTAAAGGCGGAGTCACAGGCCGAAGCGGCGAGTCTGCGACTCGTCAACCTGGTTGACGACGAAATGCTTGTCGAACTCGATGAGGGCAGGTGTGGCCTCCTGCACCACCGTTCCGGTCACCTCGATCTCGCGGCACTTCCTATAGACACACATAATTGGATTAGTATCTTGAATTCTAGATCTCTGTTCGTTCGTAGGAGGGAGGAGGGAGTAAACGGGAAAGCGCATGCAGAGCTCGACGATGAGAGGACAATAGGAATAGAAAAACGCTTTACTTACAGCTGGCCGCGGACCTTGAGCTCACCGGTGACTTTGAGCTTGCCCGTAATGGTGCAGTTACCAGTGATGTACGCCTTCTCGGTGATGAAGACGTCGCCGCTAACCCTGTCAGCACAAACCCGAACACAGTAGAGCTCCAAGCGAGGCAAATAGATACGTACTCGATGACAGCCGTGTCCTTGATGAAGAGTTCGCGGGCTTCAAGGACGCCGTACCTATTTTAACACGAATCAATTAGTCCTCTCATCTCCATAAATCGCATCTGACAAACTTACCAGAGGGCAAGGGTGCCCTTCAGGCCAAATCCGCCGTCAACCTGAACGCGACCGACGACGACAAACTCTCCGATGAGGAGAAGGCGCTCGGTGACGTGCAACTGGCAGTCATAGACTGCCTGACCACCCATTTTGTGATGATCGGTCTCGATACAACCCATGCGCACCCAGCCGGCCTGGTGAAGCTCCTCGACAGAGGCGAGCTGAAGCGTCGGGTCGCTGACGACGAAAGGTCGACAGGGCTCGAGAGGCCACATGGTGACGTCGCAATTGCAGTAGAATTTAGTGAAAGGCATTGTTGCTGACGTGAGAAGAGTAAGAAATGTCGTGGTTGGATGGTATGGGAAGTGTTCGTGGTTGTGGAATGCAGAGAAATGGGTGCAGTGGTTGGAAGAATGGTGGTGAGAAAGGAAAGAAGAGCAACCAGCAGGGACAGAAAAGTGCAAAGATGTAGGCAACCAGCCGGGGAAGCGAGAGACCCAGTGCTAATTCAGTGGCTCCTTCCTTCTTCTCAGCACCACCTATCTTCTCGCGACTGGCAAACGCCTGTAGTGCACAGCAAAACACATCAGGAAGGAGCAATGGGTCCAAGCGTGCCGGTTTAAGGGAGCCCCTAACCGTCAACTGGGCCGTTCCATCCACCAACGGGAAAGTACCGATAGTACTTATTATCAATAACACATCAGTATTGACTCCGGGGATACTCCAGTGTTCACTTCCTGAGGTCCTTTGTGGCATCACCTTGCCAATCCTCTCATGACTGACGCTTTGCGTCTTATTTAGCAATGCAGTATATCTAACGACGGGTTCGGCAGGTGCCCGTTCAGGAGGGTCGCAACCCCCGGGAAAGTACGACTCAAACAGAATCAATCCTGGATAACACTCTGGCGGCCCGTGCTCGGTTACAAGTTTCAAGTGTATTCTCGTGATTGACGTGAGCTGACGGAACGGAAAATATTTAGCAGGATGTGACTGAAGTTCACAAATTGCGGCAGTCATGGCGGTCACGTGATGTGCGTTAAAGTTGATCGATTCCATATATAAAAGTTTTGTAGGCAATTTATCCGAGTCTACCGACATAACTATAAGACGTCAGGAAACTGATACGGTGGTGGACATGATGGGAATGAAAGTCAATCAATCTGGTGGATTCATGGGATTGACATCACCTCTGCAGACGTCCATTTTCCCGGATCCAGTCCCCGCCTCAGCCCGTCTAACCTCTCCCCCTCTTCCTCTCAAGATAGCATGGAAAGAATTTAGACAGAACCAACAGCACCGAGAGCAAATCCGGCAATCGCTGATGCGAAAACCCAGACACTACTCCAGGCCAAGGCACCAGCTGTCTCAACACCGACGATAGTGAGCTGTGTCTGCAAGAAGGTGTTGACACCGGTGACTAGCATGAGCAATACGGTGCGGCGCGTCGCTACCTTTGTTTGCGAAGACCAGCTGAAGAAGTTCCATTGCAACGTCTCACCCAGAGTGGCCTTAGCAGGGTTGAAGGCGTCAATCTTCTCATCGGCAGCTGTGCGTCCTGTCGCTTCGGCAGGCGTGAAAATGAAGGCACGAGCCGCAAAGCCGAGCATAATAGTCACAGGCAGGAGGCTGATCCAAGTCGACTCATGGGCACGCTCCACCGATGGTAAGTTAACAAAGTAGAGCACCATGTAGGTTGGGAGATATGTCGAATAGGCCAGGATCAGAGACACGCTGTAAATAGCACCGGCAAGCAACGTCGTGAGGAGCAGAATGGGTGTGTCAGTGAGAATATCGGAATTAGGCACGCCCTTGGGGTTGGCATGGACGCTGGACAACGGTCGCAGCAGACGGTAGGGGACGAATGTGGCCAAGGTCTCGATCGCCATGATTATAAGGAGCGCATATGGTGGCGTGTGGTAATGCGCGAAGAGAAGGTAGAGCTGTACCAATTCTGCCGTCAGTATCAAACCCAAGCTGAATTGAGCACAGTCCAGAGAAGGACGCGCTCGCCATTGAGGATTATGCCGCTTACATGAGGGCCTTGAGAGAGAAAATTCAGTGCCGTGATATCATAGGCATCCTGGTTGCCGAACCATCCAAGTGCGAGCACGAACCTGTCACGTCAATGTTAGCACAAAGCACGAATAATGGCATGTTTTCAATAGCTCAGAACAATAAAAGAACACTATCACGCGAGAGAGACACGCACAATCGCCAAACCGTCATGACCCCAAACTCTGGCCAAGTTCTCAGGATCCGCACATGCGCGGAGAGGTCGCTCTGCGCGAGATCCCATGAAATCGAGTTTCCCAGTGCCGAGATGCCCACGCTCAAAAGCGCGACGAGGGGGAGCTGAACAAGCCTGGGTAGACGAGATCGCAGCTTGATGCCGGCGGAATCGAAGAAGGATCCTTGAGCCTCGGGCGGCGCAGTGGCGTCAGTCGCCGATATTTGCGTGTCGTGATCATGGCTGGCAGACTTCGAAGACCCTGCAAGCGACGACGAATGCTCACTTTCATCATGGGCAGAAGAAGACGATGATGCAGAAGAAGGTTCTTCGGCAGCGGCAGCAGCGGCGGCAGCAGCCGCCTCAGCTTCAGCTTTATCCTGGCCTCGCGTGCGCATTGTGACTCAGGACTTGTTGATTCCCTTTGTTTTCCCCCGTCCTCTGATTAGGATTATTTGCGATTAAGGAACGTGAAAGCAATGGAATGTTTCAGCGCGTTAAAAAAACAGTCGTGGGCTGCAAGGAGCGAAAGGGAAGAAGAAGGCGTGCAGAATTCCGGACTAAAAAATAATAGAACAGAAACCAGAGTCGATGGTAGATTTTGGCAAGCGAACGGGTTTGAGGTTTCTATGATGCCTACAAACGTGCCGCCTCCAAATTGGGTTGGAAGGTGTGATCGCGCCCACCAAGAAAGACTGAGGATGCTAGACACACGCCATAGCGTGTCGTGACTGATATGAATGATAACGATTTGCACAACTTAGTCAGGTGGTCCATTACATAAAACGGTTAATCCGTCCAAAAAGAACGGTGCATAAAGTTTTCCGTTTACCTGAGCACCGGTACGACGCTAAAAAAGAAACGGAGCGAAGAGGGGCAACGCCAGCGTGAACTTGTCGAGACTGTCAACGAACTTCTGAACAGGCTAATGTCAGAATATTCCGTACGAGCAGAAAGAATCATGCTCTGCTACAGAGTGCTTAGCTGGAGGATAATCCGTAATTAGCTCCTGTGAACGGAATGCTTAGTGTACAGCTACTGCTAGCTAGGCCGAGGAAGTACCCGTCGTAGTTCTCCACCCAAAAGTTGTCTTGCTGCTCTGCATTCAAACAAAAGTCACCAGAAGTTCAACTAATAAGAACAGAGGTAAGGCATCCAATGGCTGTGCTGAACATAAGACGACATAATGATCACCTAAGTCCGACCGCCTTCACGATATCGAGCCAGGCTTCGTTTTGATTTGGTTCTTTCTTATTAAACAAATGAATGTCGTTGCGTCCAAGTACCTATGCAATCATAGACTCGCGTATCCCCTACTGAGTCGTGCAGCTTGGAACTTCGTCGCCGTTCTCGGCGTTCGCTCGACGCTCCCTCCGAACCTTACTTTAACCTATGGAGGTCGCTTTCAGTCTTCATATCTGGAAGCCGGACTCTCTTCGGTGCTAAGGTTTCAGCGGCGGAGCGAACCAACCATTTACAAAAACTTTGATAATACGTGTTTGTGATACAAAGAGAAATCAGTTCCATGCCTCATGTCCCGTCCTGCCGTCCTGGGAGCTGTCACATGCCCCCCAAAACTCATGACGCCCGTTCGCTCATTCCTCCATGCGCCCAAACATCATCTCGTCGTCTTCCTCGCTGCTGCGCGCTCGGGCATGGCGCTCTTCGTCGTCCTCATCCATCATGCTATCCTCGCTATCTTCCATCTTTACGTCGATGCTCTGCTGGGGTTCGCTGCGACGCTCACCCCGCGTAAAGCTCTCTGGCATCTGCGACGTATAGCTGTTGATGAAGCTGGTGCTACTGAAAGCGGCATGATCCAGATACTGGACGGGCAACGGAGGAACGGGCGGAGCGTCGTCGGGGAGCCGTATGTCTCTGTTTCCGCCATTGCTGTTGATACTGCAACTGAGTAGCTCCACGGCGGCAGCAAGCTCGTTGTCCTCCTGTCCCGTGTTCATCCCAAACGACAAGGGACGGCGGTCTGAACTGCCGTGGCGGTTGTGACTGAATGCGCTTCTGTTGGGCAGACTGCCTGGGAAGAACGAGCCCGATACGGTTGATTGGTAAGATCGCGCGTAACTAGTCTCGTTGCTATAACGTTCGGGGACATCCCCGAAGGTCGGCATGTTACTAGCAGGGAACCCCTCGCGAGGCGGTGGGGTGGTGTCTGCAGAACTACGACCATCGTGATGTTCCGAGTAGCCAGAAGCAGTGGGGGAGGTAGACCCTGTTTCGCTAGCAAAGTCCTTGGCTGAATCCGGCGGCGTAGTGGAGTCTTTGGTGTTCATGGCTACTAGAACCGACGCTGCCTCAAGCAACTGCACTTGTTGGTGCTTCGATATAAGCAGCTTCGATGTATATGACCATTCGGGAGTGTGTTCCCACCTGACAACAAATCGTCAACACAGGTTCACGCAAAAACACGAGGGTTGGGTGGTGTGCAGGCTTGTGCTCGGCCCTTCGATACCAAGACTTGTATCCAGCGGCCTGGCCGAGGGCTATGCAGGGTATGGGCATGGGCAGTAGTGGGTAAGAAAATGGGCACAAACAAATGCTTTGTCAAGCAACTGCTATGCTTGTATCCCTTTCCACACTTGTCGCAGCGGAGCTCAACGCGGTTGCTCTTCCTGCCCTCCTTGGCGAGGGGTTGGCCGTCACTCGCGCGCCGCATCCGTGCTTGCTGGAACCCTTCTTCCCTCTCGTCGGCAGACATGTCGTTGGAATCATCCTCAATGGCGCTCTCCTGTCCCTCCGGCTTGAGATGCATGGCATATCGGTGACTGGGTAGACTGGCAGGTGGCGAGGGTAGACTGCCTGCAATAGCGGCCCGAGCGGCAGCGGTCTTGGAGAGTGTGCTTCGGCGGGGATTTGCAGCGATGGGGAGTGCCGGCATCTTGTCGCCCACTTCTTGCAAAGCGGCAACGACAGCAGCCGTATTGGCGGCAGGGTTTGTCATACTCTTTCGGCGAGTTACACGGTGAGTTGGGTTATGGACGCCGGACAAAGCGGCTAGAGAATGGGAATTGTTGCGTGAGTGGGTAGGGGGTCGAACGGACGACATGGTAGAAGTCGCTGCTGAAGTGATAGATTGACGTCGTTGAATCAATGGCCTCGTTGTCGCTTGAATTTCCTGTGCCGTTGGTCACGAGTGATCAGCATGGCCATCTTTTTTTTTTTTGTGCTGAGCAGGCAGTACAGAACACAGAATAGTAATAGCACACTAGGCGGGCGTGGTGATGCAGATGGTTACCTTGGAAGAGGCCATTGCCTGACACGTAGACAAGAGTGTAGCAAAATTAAGCTGTGAGACAATGCCACCGTGTCCCACGAGATAGCCCAAAATGTGTATATGGCAAAGCAAATGGAGGAGCAAGAGAAGATGCGAAGCTGGAGAGCAAGAAATACGCCGTTGTTGGTTGGAGAGGGCAAAAGTGGTGGTGGATGTGGATGTGGATGGATGGATGGGACGGGCGAACAAGGGTAATGTGAGGGTGTATGAAAAGGGAGCGCTAGGTCGACACAGCGTCTGCTGACTGATAAAATTATTTTTATTAATCCAAAAAAAAAGTTGGGAGTTGGGAAAGAACAAAGATAGGTCGCTGATAGCACGAAAAAAGGGCCAAGTCGATCAGTCAATCAATGGCGAGCAGGAGGGCGAGATGGAGAGGGAGAGAAGGCGGCGAAGCATGGAAGTACACAGTAAACGGTAGAGATACCAACAAATGTCGACCTACAGGTAAGATAATGTACGGGGTGGGCTAGTATACGGACTGTGTGATGTCAGGTTGACACTGTACCTACCTCGCTCTCATTGAATGGGACTCTGCGACTCCACTCTGGACCTATCTAGACTAGCGCGCACTAGGCCGTTGCTTAAAGGACTAAAGTGGGCTGGACTTCCCCGTGTTTTGTGTGGCCCAATCTAAAGATAGTGCAAGTCCAATTGCAAAAGTAGTGCACAAGGCAGGGCAGGTAGCGTACGAACGATGCTTTCGAAGTGTTCCGTACGGTCGTAGGAAGTACATACGACTTGTCTGTTCAAAACTACGAAGCCGCGATGGGATACGGGGGAAGCAGCTTTATCGGTGGTAAGTATCTGTATAAGTGGTGAGTGCGGCTTGCACTGTGAAGCCGATGTTAGGTTAGGTAAGTAAGGCAGACTGGTAGGTAGATGCAGTGGTGGCAGGTGCAAAGATGTGTCGGAAGGGACAAAAGCAGGCACCTTCAACGGACACACACTGTAGCACGCGGGAGGTTGACTGGGTGGTGTGTGTAGTAGCAGTGGAGCCGGAATAGGCACAGAACTAATCATCTGAGGAATCCTCGTGACCAGACGTTGTAGTGTAAAGTACGAGTAGGTACACGGCGTCCTCCTACGAGACCTGCCACGACCTATGGCGAGTTGTCTATCTATCAATTATCTGCCTAAGAGTTGATTCTGAGTCGTAAACGCCCTTAATCTCGAATTGACAGCGGCTAACTCTGGTGTTTAGTGCCGTCGAGATATCTTGACAGATTTCTGTATGTAGGTAGGTACTCACAAAGAATAAGTAATCCGGAGGGGTCTCAACTTTTTTGTGGACTCCTGACCGTCTGTCGCAGAGACTCGCCGCCATGTTACCTCCGTAATCGCAAGAAAGGGCACTAGACTCCTTTGACAGACAATGTCGAATTCGAAGATCAAAGGAAGAAATCCCGCTTCGGCGAATTGGGGATAGTGTCTCAGTCGTGCACCGGCATACCTGGTCACCTACGGTACACACCTACGTAGCCATTGTCATGACTACGGAGTTCGGAATGCTTCGTGCTTTACGAGTACTTGCCAGTGCTGATCAGATGTTGCGAGATATGTCGTTTACTTACAGTTAAACAATAATAACGTTTTACGATACAGTTCAACCAGTTGATGGCACGAGATATGAGATCTATCTTCTCCCATACTTCAGGGCTCAGTGGCGCTTAGATCCGTCCCTCTGCAAATGCAAATGCACAGACACAGGTAGGTACATATCGGTAGACGGCTTTCGGGACGCGAGCTGTCAATGCCGTACTTTATCTACTCGTACACTGCCGGTAACCCACGCAGCCTGTTTCAAGCCTTAAACCACATAATGCCGATGTCGATGTCTTGAGACTTGACAGCGTCAACTAGTTGCGACCTGGTGCACTAATCTGAAACTCAAGTGTGAAGAAGTGCCCGTTGAGGTGGTGTCGGTATTCCGTAACCCGTTCATAGCCCAGGTTGCTTATACCGTGCGGACCACGGTGCAAGCTGATTCATTCCCCTTCGGGCCCCTCACGTCGGTACATAGACAGTGCACGTCAGTCCAAAGGAGGCACTGTGAAGTATACTTAGCGTAATCCGCAGGTAAGCTACGGATTACATTCCACCCTAGCACGGATCCGTACGGCGTACTCAAGGTCAGTGGAGCAGCGCTATCTTTTGGTGCATGTCGGGCAATCATTTAGGTCCTTGTCCAGGTACCTGTGCTAGTGCACGCTAGAACCAAGATCCACCTGCCATACCAGATTCGCCGTAGCCATCCGACGGCTACGTGTAATGGTGGTGCCAATCTGTATGTATTGTGCCTGTATATGATCTAAGGAGAGTGTGGCATGTAGTGCCTACGCTC